>CANUEP010238882.1:0-14874 GCA_947857235.1 Jatropha podagrica
AATTTCTATTCTATATATACACAAATAATGATTCTAACATGGTAACAATCTAAATAGGAAATAAACCTAAACTAGGAAAGATAATATTCTACAAATCTCTACACTCCCCCTCAAGTTAGTGCATAGATATTACACATGCCCAACTTGCAAATCAAAGGATGAAACATCTTGCTACTCAAGCCTTTCGTGAAAACATCAGCTAGTTGCTCTTTTGAAGCCACATAGAAAACTTTAATGGAACCTTCAACTATCTTTTCTTTTATAAAATGACGATCAATCTCTATGTGCTTAGTTCGATCATGCTAAACAGGATTATTCACTATACTGATGACTGTTTTACTATCACAAAATAAAGATGTACCTGCTATTTCAAACAACTTCAATTCTTTCATCACTCTATGCAACCATAGAAGTTTACAAATTCCTTGTGTCATGGCTCTATACTCGACTTCTGCACTGGACCTAGCAACCACAGTCTGTTTCTTGCTTCTCCAGGTGACCAAGTTTCCACCAAGAAAAACACAATAACCTGAGGTCGATCTCCTATCATCAAGGGAACTAGCCAATCTGCATCTGTATATCCTTCTATTTTCAAATGACCATATTTGGAAAATAACAACCCTCTACCTGGAGCTGATTTAAAATATCTCAAAATTTGATGCACAGCTTCTAAGTGAGATTCCCGAGGATCATGCATCTATTGACTCACTAGACTAACAGCATAAGCAATATCTGATCTAGTATGGGAAAGATAGATCAGTCTGCCAACCAATCTCTGATATCTGCCTACATCGACTGGACTTCCCACTCCGGCTTGAAGCTTGTGATTAGCTTCAATGGGTGATTCTGCAGGCTTAGATCTCAACATACCAGTTTCTTTAAGAACATTAAGAATATACTTTCTTTGAGAGATGAAAATTTCTTTTTCAGATCTGGCAACTTCAATCCCAAGAAAGTATCTCAACTTTCCCAAATCCTTAATCTCAAACTCCTTAGATAACAAATTTCTCAAATGAGTCGTTTTTTCTTTATTATTCCCTGTCACCACTATATCATCAACATAAACAATAAGTAACGTGATCTTACCTGCATGATGTTTAATGAACAAGGTATGATCAATTTCACTCTAAATGTACCCAAAAGAAAACATGGCTCTACTAAATCTTTCAAACCATGCTCTTGGTGACTGTTTCAGCCCTTATAATGACTTCTTCAACTTGCACACTTTTCCTATAGTCTTGTCATCAACAAATCCTGGAGGGATCTCCATATATACCTGTTCTTTGAAATCTCCATGTAGAAAGATGTTTTTAACATCAAATTGATGTAGTTCGCAGTCAAGGTTGGCTGCACAAGACAATAAAATTCTGATAGTGTTCATCTTGGCTACGGGGGCAAATGTTTTCTGGTAATCAACTCCATAGGTCTGACTGAATCTTCTAGCAACCAATCTAGCCTTGTACCTCTCAATTGAACCATCTGCCCTATGTTTAACCGTGAACACCCATTTACATCCAACTGGTTTCTTCCCTCTCATGTCTTGTTTTTTGCCAAAGCTCTCATCTCCTTAACCATTGTAGCCTTCCATTTTGAGTCCTGTAATGCCTCTCGTCAATCCTGCGGTATAGAAACAGAAGAAACACACAAAACAAAGGCTTTATAGGAAGGGGACATAGCATTATAGGAGATAAAATGGGAGATGAGATGTTTGGTGCATGTTCTAACTCCTTTTCTAAGAGCGATAGAAATATCAAGGTCATTGTCAGAAGGGCTAGAATCAAAATTAGAATTAGAATCAACAGGGATTAAAGAAGACTTACTAGGTTCTTGTGCTTCTGTATTTTCAGAGATTGAAATTGGAGAGGACGGTTGATCAGAGGTCTCATGCTCGATGGTTGCATTTGTATTGGTCTGCCGAGTGTAGGCTTTCAAATCAGGTCTATCCAATCATCCTAGAGTTTTGGGTGCTTGATCTCTCTTATTGTCTATTTCTATTGGAATCTCCCCCTAGAAATGAATGTCATCTATCACCTCTTCCTTCTGATATTTTTCCCCCCTGAAGAGGTGACTGAACAGAAAAATAAGGCTCAAACTCTCTAAAGGTAACATCCATACTCACAAAATATTTCCTAAGTGGAGGATAGTAATACTTGTATCCTTTCTGAATAGTAGAGTAACCAATAAACACACACTTCAAGGCTCTAGGATCTAATTTGCTTGGACCATTCTAATGAACAAAACAAACACAACCAAAGACTTTAGGAGGCACAATATAAGAATTTTTTCCTTGAAGAACCTCTAATGGAGTTTTAAAATTCAAAGTACGAAAAGGCATACAATTGATAAGGTAAGCAGCAGTTAAAATAGCATCCCCCAATATGGTTTGGAAAGATTCATAGTGAACATAAGTGACCTAGCTACTTCCAATAAATGCCTATTTTTCTTTTCAGCTACTCCATTTTGAACACTAATATTGACACAACTTGTTTGATGTATGATACCATTAGAATCTAAATAGGTGTGAAAAACTGTATTCATGTAATTCAGTATCATTATCAGTTCATAGAATTTTAACATGCGCATCAAATTAGGTACAAATCATTTTATGAAAGTTCTGAAAACACGAAAAATTTCACTTTTTGTTTTCATCAAATAAACGCAAGTCAATCGAGTGCAACAATCAATAAAGGTCACAAACCATTTATATTCAGAAAGAGAAACAGTTTTAGTAGAACCTCATACGTCAGAGTGAATGGTAGCAAAAGGAACCAAACTTTTATTATTAACTGGAGGATAAGAATGCCTTGTGTGTTTGGCAAGTTTACAAACATCACATGCTAAAGAATCCAAATCACACTTAGTAACTAAAGTGGGAAACAAACGTCTTAAAACAGAAAAAGAGGGATGTCATAATCTCTTATGCCATTGAACAACTTCATGAGAAGGATTTCTAAAAGTTCCTAACAAAGCTTGACTGGCACCCAGATTTGAAAACCGACAAACGTCATCCAACAGATACAGTCCATTGCGCAAGCTACCACTGCCAATCGTTCTCTCCGTGTTCAGTTCTTGAAAAATACAATGAGTAGGGTAAAAGGTTACTTTGTAATTAAGCGCTTTTGTACTTAAGCGCTTTTGTAATTAAGCTAACAGATAACAAATTAATGGGAAATCGAGGAACATGGAGAATGGGAGAGAGTTTAATATTGGAAGTACAGTCAATAGAACCTGTGCCAAAAATCGGTACTAAAGAGCCATCCGCAATACAAACTTTTTCGGTGCCTTGATACTTAGAATATGTGAGGAAATGGTTGATAGAGCCTGTTGTATGTTTATTTGCTCTTGAATCTATCACCCAAGAGAGTTTTGCAATTTTCGCGAGAGATAAGAAAAACATTACCTGAATTAACAAAATTAGAAGCTGCATCAGATGAGGAAGATTCAAGCTGTGACAATAACCGTTTCAAAGACTGAATTTCTCTATCAGAAAAGCTACCAGCCGTAGATGGTTCTTCAGACAAAGCTCCACTATCAGATACGTGTGCTTGTGGTCTAGACGAACTGACTCGCTTCCCTCCGCGCGCTCTAGTTGGGCGTCCATTTAACTTCCAGCATAACTCCTTAGTATGTCGATTCTTCCCACAATAGTCACAAAACAAATGATCTCTATCTGAAGAATCTCCCTTTGCAGCCTGTATTTGTTCTTTTGCTAAATTTGCTATCAACCCTGCTTTATCCAATGTAGATCTGTAAACCATAGCACTCCTCCTAGTCTCCTCTTGCTGTGCAAATGAGTATGCCTGTCACAAGGATGGAAAAGGATCCCGTCCCAGAACCTGGACTCGAATCTGATCATACTCATTATTTAGGCTAGCTAAAAAATCATACGCTCGTTCGACCTCAATTAACTTCTGAACTTGAGTCACATCATCAGCACATTTTGCTTGAAACTTTTGATAATAGTACAGTTCCTGCCATAACCCACTAAGTTCAGCAAAATATTGGGCAATAGTCAGATCTCCCTACTTGGTTTCATGGACTTTTTGTCGCAGTTCATACCTCTGAGCATAATTTTTTGCTTGCGAATAAGTCTGTGAAGCAGCATCTCATATTTTCTTAGCTGTATCAAGTAGTAAATATCCCCGTGAAATAGAAGGTTACATAGAATTTATTAGCCAATACATAATAAGTGAGTTTTTTGATTTTCATTTATTATAACCTGAATCTGTAGAAACTGGTTTTGGCTCTCCACCATCAAGATATCCCTGCAAACCTCTAGCCTCAATAAATAGCAAACAAGAACAAGACCATGCCAAGTAATTCGTGTCATCTAATTTTACTGAGCTAATCTGAAGTGAAGGATTCTCCGAATAAAAAATCACGTTTACCTTTTTTCCATCACCCATTACTATCAATCTAAACAATTCAATAGCCGATTCAAAGGAAATTGCAGAACCAGAAAAACGCAGGCACGATAGTAGTGAAAAAAACACAGACACGGCAGAACGCAGACACAGCAGTAGTGGTATCTACAACGAAACTGCCACAAAAAACAAAAAACTGGACTGAATGTCTAGTGGGTCAGGATCGCAGCATCAAAACAAAGCCACCGGAGCAAGATTCGTCGGCAGAGGTCACCGGAAAAATTACCATACGCACCGGCGCGTGAGGAAAAGCCAAAACCTTCTGGCGGCGTGTGTGCACACGCGCGACCGGACGGTGACGGGGTCGAGGGGGAACAGCCGATCGGTGGCTGCTCCTCCTTCTGAGGTGGGCGGTGAAGTTCAAATACTTCCCCTTGCGGCGGCACTAGCAACTCAGCCTTGTTGCCGAAAAACCCTAAGCTGAAAAACGTGGCTGGGCTCTGATACCATGTAGTTTTTGAAGGAAAGGAGTTTATTGTGTTATTCTTATCTTTTCTATACAATTTCTATTCTATATATACACAGAGAATGATTCTAACATGGTAACAATCTAAATAGGAAATAAACCTAAACTAGGAAAGATAATGTTTTACAAATTTCTACAAGAATAGGTTCTGGTGTATTGATGTGGGCTGAACTTTTTAGTGCATTTCCCTAAATCCTGAAGTCTGACCTTTTCTCATCAGGGAGCAATCTTTGCAAGATCAGTTACGACATGCTGAAGAAAGTGTTGCCAATATGCAGAAATTGCATGAACTTGCACAAAGCCAATTGTTTGAAGTCCGTGCTCAATCAGGTGATATGTTAATCTATATCTTGTCATAAGTATTTTAAGTAAATTATCACATCCATAAAATTGTTCCAAGAAACTCTTATCACATACATTTTCATCTTGGATGGATGTACTCTCAATTTTTGTTATGCTTTTTTTTTTTCATCTTTTTATGATGTCAGAGGAAGAAAGGGCAGCAAAGCAATCAGAAGTCAATCTTCTGATGGATGAAGTGGAAAGGGCTCAGACGCGGCTTCTTAGCCTTGAGAGAGAGAAGGTCAGTTTCACATTTGGTTAATCCTACTTGTCTCAGATCCCTTCCATGGGCCACTTATTAACTTGCATCAGTTTAGCTGCTTCCCTTTCTATTTCTCGCCTTGTCATGTTAGACAACCTGCTTGTGTCGTTTAAGGATTATTAATTTGCTGGTTTGCACTGCTGTCAACGATTAAATATGCTAAGAATGAATTTTTCCTTCACTTTTCATTGTGGATTGTTGAATCAATTAAGTTCGTAGAGTTTTGTCAAAGACCACTATCTAGTTAGGCTCCACTGAAGTGTATAAAGTTTTACGTATAAGGATTATTTGTCCTATAATGGATAGTATCCTTATCCTGCCTTCAAATCTGAGCAGTGATAATTTTAACATATAAAAAAAGCTTCTGCGTTGGTTACTTGATCAAATTTAATTGCATTAACCAAAGTATTTAACCCTTTTCTTTGTGTCATAAGGTAAACATTGTTATCAAAGTTTAGTAAGATTTTAGTTTGTGATATTTCGTCACTTTGTTTCTATTTTAATCACAAAGAATGTTTGTTCTATATTGTTCTTATTAACTTGCCCACAAATGCAGAATGCAGAATGCACTGGGTCACCCTTCTTCTGTTATTGTTCTTATTATCTTCATAGTTACATTTAATATCTGCAAATTTTTACTTAAAGAGATGAGACTGAGCAGTCATTCATCCATTTTTACTTGGCTTTACAGCTATTTTCTTCCAGCAATGGACGCCGAATTATATATCCCAGGATCAAAAATATGTATATATTGCCATTACTTAGTTATAAAACATGTATTTGTCTTTTCCCCCCACCATCACCCCGTAGTCCACATTGTATTGGGCATTATTTTATGGCACTCTGGTCTAATCAATGTCTATATTAGTTCCTTGGTAATCTAAATTCTCAGTTGCGTGTTACATATCTATAATTTAGGCTGGGAGAAAAGGTAAAAAAACAGAGAAAGAGATTTTTTTTTTTTTTTCATCTTCTTACAGTTGACTGTATTTTTGTTTTCGTAGCAAGGGTAGCAAAGACTGGCTCATTTCTGTTTAGTGATCCTAATTTTAACTGCAAATCTGCAGGGTCTTCTCCGTTCTCAGTTACAATCAGCAAACGAAGATACAGGAAATAAGAAAAGGTGAGGTACTCTATCATTATTATTACTTATGTCTCTACCTAATTTACCATGGTAACTAAAGATCTGATCTTCAGTTCTGCCAGTAATCATTTCCTTCCATGATGTGTTGTATTAGGTTAATGTTCTGAGATCATTCTGCATTGCTGTGGTTGTAGTGACAGTGCAGATTCAAATAGTGTCCTTGAGAATTCTTTGATTTCCAAAGAGAAGATTATCTCCGAACTTAACATGGAACTCCGCAATATTGAAGCCACCTTGACGAATGAGCGGGAACAGCACGTGAATGAGATTAAGAAGTTGAACATGGTACTCAATGAGAAGGTATGATACTTTTGTTGTCATAGTGCTTGTTTAATACTTTTGACAATTTATAGAAATATAAGTTCATTTCTTATATTTGTTTTCGATTCTAATTTAATTCTTTTACTTTATGATTCTCAAAATAAGGAACCATGCCGCCTGTATTATAATATGTTTCTTGATTATCATTACCTAGTGACTAGTTTCTAGCTTTTGTTTTGTTTATGGCTATCGATTATCTATTCCAATGCAGAATTATTCTTTTAAATTAAAGTTTCCTCTCAGTCACTTCAACAATTGGTTTGAGTTCTAGGTCTACTCAAGTTATATAGGTGCAAAAGCAATGGAATTCATGGAGATTTGCAATATTTAGCCTGCTGATTTAGAAAAAGATTGAGTGGTTTGTAACTGTATATGACTGAGGATATTGGGAAACAAATAGGAAGAGAAATATTTTGATGCATTAGTGACGTGTGATATGTGTGACCAACATTATCATTTGCAGCTCTTTTTTTCTTTTTTTGTTGTTAATTGCTTCCATCCCTCTGTTTGTGCATCCAGGAACTTGCTCTTGAGGAGATGAGAAAAGAGCTTCATACAAGGCCAACTACAAAGCTAGTTGAGGATTTGCGTAAAAAAGTGAAAATTTTGCAGGTAATTCCATTACATTCAAGCATATTACTAAATTTGGTTCTAGCCTTGTAAGTGTTACTGAACTTTTACAATATTCAATTACTCTTTCTCATATGTTCAAGTGGTTTGTAGGTTGCTCATTGAGCTAATATAAGAATTTGAAAAATAGAGAAAAGAAACGATATGACTCCTCAGTTAGTTTGGTTGCTACTGTGAGAATCTGCATCCAAGCCATTTATCGCTCAGCTTTTGATTATAAAGTTTTTAGTCATTTTGGAAGAAGGAACTTTTACATCTTTAAAAGTTCTGTTCATGTTATTTTCCATGGGTAGGATCAGACTTCCCTTAAGTGTTATTTGATGTTTGAGGCCTTTAAGATTTAACAGTGTCTCTAAGACATGTAGGCAGGTCTGCATTTTCAGGTATTCATGGATATTTAAAGGAAAATAAAATTCTAAATTTCTTGTCTCTAAAGACCAAACTGATGATAGGACTTTCTTCTTCATCTGTTTTTAATTTCCAATATTTCTTTATCTATACTTTGGCCATAAGTTTTCTAGTTGGCTGGTAGACTTGGACAAAATTCAGAACTGCTTGTTTTTCTTTTACGATGTAGTTTCTTCGTCCTTTTTATCTCAATATTACGTGCATCACTGCCTCACGGTTTGCAATATTTTTGTGCATCTTGAGTAATGGTGTCACCGTTATATGTTATAGGCAGTGGGCTACAATTCAATTGAGGCTGAAGATTGGGAAGCAGCTACTAGTGGGGAAGAGATGAGCAAAATGGAATATCTTCTTCTCGATAAGAACCGAAAAATGGAACATGAACTCACACAATTGAAGGTATAAAGTAAGATCTGAATTATATGCTTCTTTTGATATTTTGTGGAGGCCTTTTTCTGTTATCATGTTTTATTTTATTCATTTTCCTTGCTATACTTATTAAATTCCTGTCAAAGTTGAGATGAAGGAAATTTCCCTAATGCTATGGAACAATAGTATCATTGGAGTAGATACACAAATCGCTTTAAATACAAGAAGTGGAGTGGGAGGGTTGGTCCGAGTGGAGAGAAAAAAGAAAAATGGAACTTAAAATTTTTTTTTGGAGATTTCCATTTTCCAGGAGAGACGAATAAGATATCACAACATAGTGGTATCTTGATAACACCAGTAATGGTAAAAACAAATTCTAAGGAATCAAACAAAGTGAAAATTTGGATCTATGTCCAATGAATCACACTCAACAGAAAAGTATTTTGCTTTGTTTTTACCAGTAATGCAATGCCAACTAAATGCTATTTGTATTCTGGTTTGTCAGTGAGATTTCAATAGGGAATATACCTAGGTTGACACCTGTTAAATTGGTCCTTGACAACCTCACCCCCCTTACCACCAAAGCCAAGCTCAGGGTTATGTTGGGAATATTTAGAAGTTGTTAATGGTCAGTGCATCTATAATATAATGAATTCTCATCTGTTTTATTATCTAAAATTTTTTCTGCTTTCAGGTTAAACTTTCTGAGAAAGTATCTTTGCTGGAAACCGCTGAGGGAAAGATTGTAGAGCTTACTGCAAAAGTTAATGAACAACAAAAGTTGATACAAAAGTTGGAAGATGATATATTGAAGGTTCGGATCAATGGCTATAAATGTTTTGAAATGCCATGTCCAATAACTTCATTGCTATGCATGCTTCAACTTAACCCACCGTGACACTTGCAGATGCTTGGATATTTTTACTTGGTTATTCAGATTTAGAAATGTCCATTAATATGTCACTAACAAGTTTACAATCATTCTAGTTTTGGACATAATCTTATTGACTGTATTCAATGATAAGTAATTGATAGTTCCGCAGAAAGATAATAAACAAATGATTGAATGGTAAAGCTCTGATTTCATATTACATGTCTGGTTTTTTCTCTATTTGGCAACTCTTTAGTACTTGTTACATTGCCTTTATTGGCTAGAACAGTTATTCAGGTTTATTTGGTTATAAGCTGTGATTTTCCTTCCCATGCCAACTGCCCTGCTCAAAAGATGGAGAAAAACTCTCCAAACTACTTATGTTTTTCCTCTGATACAGGGGTATAGTTCTAAAGATCGAAAAGGTGGTCTATTTGATGATTGGGATCTTTCAGAGGCTGGAGGGGTCGAGTTATCTGAGGTACCTGTCTCATTCGACCATGTAATTTCCAGAAATATGTGTTCCATGATGAAAATTAACATTCTACAGTCAATGCTCATCGACATGGTCTTGTGGCAATAATGGAATGTCCAAGCCATGACACTGTTACTTTTAGTTATTTAGCACTGATGTAAGGCAAGTCCTTGTAATACTTGTCTGGATTTATATTTTTAAAGGTTTAGGATTCGTATATAAATTTACGCAAGGGGGAAAAGCGGAATTTGTCAACAGAAAATCAGCTTTTGAAGAGAAAAGTCATCCACTTGCCATTTCCACATGCAACAAGCACCAATTGCATCTGCTTGCTGAACAATTTCTGCATTCCTCTGTCCTGAGTGGCCCTATTGCCTTGTTTAGAATAGAGAATCCACACTGGTGCATATATGGAACTTTCATGTTAGAATTTATGGCCTGGCATTAGTAAAATTATCCTTTCTTAATCCTCAGGAACATTCTCTTAATAATTTGCTGAGTGAGGAACAGTGAGTCTCTTGAAAGTGTGGAAACCCTGACTGATGGATGCAAGAAGAAGTTCAATGAGTCGGGAATTTTTACATATTATTTGCTTTATTTTTTATTGGTAATTGTTTTTGGTTGCAGAATGCAGAACAGAAACATGTATCATCAGATCAAGACCAGAGTTCTATGCTTAAGGTTATCTGCAGTCAGCGAGATCGATTCAGGACACGTTTACGAGAGACCGAAGAAGTAATTTTTTTTTTTCACGTATATTTTAGTTTCTGTCAAATGCATTACAAGTAAATGCATTATTCTTATCGCTAGAAGACAAATAACTCAGTATGTGAGAATTCTTGAACAATTGTAGGAGGTGAGACAATCAAAGGAGAAGATAGGGATATTAACGGCAGAGCTGGAGAAGACAAAAGCTGATAATGTGAAATTATATGGCAAGATACGCTATGTTCAGGATTACAATCTTGAGAAAGTAGTTTCTAGGGGATCAAGGAAGGTACCTCTGCATTTTAATACCTGTCTTCATTCATTTCTTTTTTATTAAAAACGTTTTTAAGCTTATATATATATATATATATATATATATATATATAATTTTTTCTGTTATTTGATTATCTTCAGCAAGCAGAGGATTTGGAAAGTGGCTTTAGTTCGGATGTTGAGTCCAAGTACAAGAAGATATATGAAGATGATATAAATCCATTTGCAGCATTCTCTAAGAAGGTGGCAATTCTTTTTCTTATCTGGTGAACTAGTTAGTTTTTCATTGATTACATGCTTGCATATTTGATCATATTGTGGTTTCTTGAGACCCATCAAATCTTTATTATTTCTTTTAAATGTTTCTGGTCTTTATTTCATGTAATGAAGGGACACAAATCACAATGCATATTCTATCTGGTTTGTTAGGTTTGAGTTCTGTCTTTTGTATTTGTTTAAGAATACTCATTCAACTCCCCACACCCACAATTGATTGACAGTATTAATGGGCAATGATTTGTTTCGCCCGTAAGTTTAATTATTGAAACAAAATTATTATGTCTTTAGTTTATCTGTGTACTCAGATGAGATGATTGCCTTTATGTGAACTAACATGGGGTTTAATTTGTTAAACATTTATTGACAATCAGAAATATGTTTGCTCATATAATTGTCAGGGAAGAAATGGCCTGAATTCATCGAAGGATTTGTGCTACAGTGCCTGACAGAGCAGTTGGAAATTTAACTTAAAAATATCAATTTATGAGACATTTTATGGACACGTTGGAAATTTTGTATGCATCATATTCAATAGTGCCTTACTGGAATTCCTGTTTTTAATTTACTGGTTTTATCATGTACTAATTGAACTCATAATTCTAATTAGGAACGGGATCAAAGATACAAGGAGTTGGGTTTCAGGGACAGAATCACACTTAGCAGCGGACGTTTCCTTCTGGGCAACAAGTATGATTCATTCCCATTCCTAATATATATATATATATATAAATTATTTCCCATCATTAATGCCTTTTTATGTTCATCAAGGTTTGGCAGCTTACTGAACCCCCCTCCCACCCCTCCACGCTCTCTTCCTCTCTCTCTCTCTCTCTCTCTCTCTCTCAAAACCAGATTTACTTATTCTATTCTCCTTTGCAGTGTTTTTCTTGTTACCTTGCTCGTTCGCAGCTCTTATACTTGAATTGCCTTCCTGGCCAATATCTTCTAATATTTCCATTTATATCCCATTAATGAAAGGGTGTTCTTTTTAACACAGTTACTCCATTGCAGGTATGCTCGAACTTTTGCATTTTTCTACACCATTGGATTACATATCCTGGTGTTCGCCTGTCTCTATCGGATGTCAGCTTTGAGCTATCTTAGGTAAATCATTTTTCATCAGCTTCTATTCGTATACATGTCCATCTTAATGTTTTTATATAAGTTATTTAACTGTATCTTTTATTTGCAGTAACGAAGGGGAACCCTGTATCGGAGATAAAAACATGAACCTACCTCATGCACTTTAGTTTATCACCTGTACTAATTATCTGGTTTTTGCACTTAAAATGGAAAATAGTGATTGTTGAATTATCAATAGAGTGGTTATACAATGTACATACAACAAAATTACACATTTTCAATTTACTTGTATTTGCTTTGCCAAGTGAAGGTGCAACGAAAATAGCGGCTGCAATTTATTTTTTTAATTTATTGGGGCATGAATTTACTTCCATTTCTTCAAAAAAGAACTCGCAATTTGTTATTGTTTTTTCTTTTTTTTTTCTGTGAAATAATACCAATATTTTTTATTGTATTAAATTTTTTTATTGGATTGGCTTGGTTTACGGATACATAGGAGGAGTAAGTGTTTTTCATGAACACCGGTAGACCGTAATTTGAAGTTTGTAACAAATTATGTGGATAATTATTAATATTTAATACAATAACTGATGGAAGCCATGCGTGAAATTTTTTTTTAAAAGATAGTACTATCTAATTCAATAAGTCATAGAACTGAAAGCCAAAGGCTTCATTAAACTTTGAGGTGATAAAAATTCAGTTTGAATTCAATTGCTTGGAATAATTCAAAGATAAATAGAATGCATTTGTTTTTTCTTTTGTCTTTTAAATTAATTAATTGAGTTATTTTAAAACTATATCACATGATATTGTTTTTTTAAGATTTAAATAAAATCAAATTTTAGCAATTACCTCTTTTTTGAACATTAGAAATTGATCAATTAGATTTTGCAAAATTCATGTTTCTTGGGCCTTCAGTTGCTGCATCCCTTTGCAAATAAATCCAACAGCTCAAAAGGATTACATTCAATTGAGAGAAAGAAAGAAAGAAGAAGAGTTGCAAACTTATCAAGGGAAGGTGTTGTTTTTATCTTTTCCACAATTTGTATAAAGAAATAAAAATAGAAAGTATATTTTCTCATTCCAAAAAATAAATAAAAAAAAACTCCATCATGTTTGAATTGAGAAAAAAATAATAATTTTAAGATGAGTATGAACATTTCCTTAGTAACCGATAATATAGGAATTTATGTAAGTGTACAACCACCAAGTCGTTGTAGTATAGTGGTGAGTATACCCGCCTGTCACGCGGGTGACCCGGGTTCGATCCCCGGCAACGGCGATACTATTTTTTCAAAACATTTTATTTAACTGTATATAAATAATTTTTGAAAATTTTAATTTAATTATTATTTTTGCAATTATTTTCTCTTGCCAAATCCAGTTCCAGTCAGGATTTAGGATCAAGTGGAGGTAGAACCCCTCCTCTCCTTTCCCGCTTCTACCTCAAAACCCTAATAAGGAACCAACCATGAAAATAGGTTCATGTACTGCTGCAATATCATCATCAATTTCCGCCACCTTACGATTCCGAAACAATAATATTCTCCATTCTTCTTCTGTTTCCTTCTTTTCTTTGAAGAGGAGCATGTCTCTAGTGCCTATTAATTGTTCTTCTGCTTCTCCTTTGTCTTCTACTGCCGGTTCTCCTGCCTCTGCCACCATCCATACGGCGTCCGATGAGCCTGTGGACAAGCCAAAGCAGCAGCCCTGGCTCATTGTTGGCCTCGGTAATCCTGGCAAAAAGTATCAAGGCACTCGCCATAATGTATGTACTCTCTGTGTCTGTCTCTTTTATTTTTTTTTTAAAATGAAGCTTTAATATACATATAAAGCTGCCCGATGTACATTATTTTTTTAATAGGTGGGTTTTGAGATGGTGGATGCTTTAGCTGATTCTGAAGGAATACCAATGAGTAGTGTTTCCTTTAAAGCTCTGTTTGGAAAAGGTTTCTACAATTCTAACTCAATTGCAACCCTATTTATGCTATTCTACGTTTAGCTAATATTTCAATTTAATGAAGTCCACAACTTGTCCTGCTTTTCTGTAATTTTTTGTTTAATTGGGAGAAATTAGTCTTTCAACATCAACATTCTTTCTGTTATTTGATTCTGTTTCTGCAAATTGTCTACACGGAGAAACAAAATTATACTCGTGTTAGCCATACCTCCACTTTTGTTTTCACTATGATGAAAAGTAATATGGCAATGATTTCATCTTTGTGGAGTTCTCTATGTCCAAAATAGCTAATTTTTTTTTATACACTCAATTGATAAATTTAATCCCTCTGAATGACACAGAGACCCCTTATTTCTTAGGCTGCCCCTAGGTGAGCAAATGTTGATTCACATAAAAGATGGAATAGAGATAGTGACTCCAGTTTTCTGTTGACAATGAGTGTATTTAATCATTGAATGAACTTGTGAAAAAAAGAACCTTCAGTGCATGTGGCATATATGTTTTGGCTGGATGAAATATGTCAGTATTTGATCGTATAGCTGTTGCCTTAATTTGGAGTATTTAGGGAGAAGCTATCCTCAACTTTAGGAATCAAGGACTGCCATTGTAATTGCTATGGGAAAAGAAATGGTTCTTCTAGCCTTTTTTCTGGTTTTGTTTAGCTAATGTTCAACATCACTGGAGAATGATATACAATTGGCTTTGTTTTCTCAGATGTACTCCGTCACATAATTGGAAATTTATCCTTCAATTGTATTTTTTTTTTTTTAATTTTCATCAGTAGTTAAATCTTCTTTTCCTTTTTTTTTTTTTTTTTTTTTTTTTTTTTTTTTTTTTTTTATAGTTGAATAATTATTAT
>CANUEP010238963.1:0-27520 GCA_947857235.1 Jatropha podagrica
TCCAAATCCCAAGCTTAGGAACTCTAAATTTTAGCTTCTACTACTTAATTCCCAAGGTTTAATTCATAATCTTTAGTTTAATTAGGTGATTGAGTGAGGTTTTTGAAGTAGAGAATTGAGAGAAAATGAAAGAAGAAGAAGGAAAAAAGATGGCGTCAAGATGGAGGAAGAAGAAAGAGAAGAGTTGCTTTTGAGTTGAAAAGTCAAATTTGGCTTCTTAAGTTTATGCCAAATGAATGGCTATGATCAAATCCTAAGTAATCTCATCCAATGGCTCTAAATATTTCTCAAATAACTCACTTTCAAATATTATTTAACTCCACAAATTAATTAAATTAACTTCTCAAAAATAATTCATCATTTATTCCCTAATATACTACACTAAAAATAATATTCATTAGTTGCTGCAATTCTCAAAAAATATTCATGAAATATTCTCTACCCATCTAAACCATGTAAACATACTCTAAAAATATAATTGACATATTAGACACACGTAGTAATTTTTTCGGACCGAAATAATACCAAGTCCCAGGCCGATGGTACAATTCACAGACCAGTAAATCACTATTTACGACACTAAAAAATTAGACTGTTATAAATATTATATAAGACTAATATATGGGTCCTCGTGCCCTACGTTAGTTTATATTGGAGGAAGACTCGACCTCCTTAGTCGACAACACACCGTGGAACTGCATTCAGGTCGCATCACGAGGGTATAATCACTCAACTCAAACTTTGTCAATTAAGCCTGGTCCATCCGACACCTTATCAACTATGAAGCCCAGTCTAGCCGACACTATGCATGCTTTAAACCAAGTCCGTCCGACAAACTAAGCTCGGTCCAGTCGGCAAAATCAGAAAAACCAATTTTCAGAACTAAGCCCGAAATCAGTCAGCACACCAGTAAGCCCACTATAAGACTAGCACTTTCAAAACCCTACCACCCTAATAGGTGGTAAAACTTAGTGCACCCTAATCCTCATACAAACGAGGTACGAAGGAATACCTATGGATTTAGCCTAGGTAGCAAATTTAGGGGAATATGTCGCATGACCTAAAACTACTTGATAACGAGGCTAGAGTAGGGCTCCCCTCTGAAATATACACCCTTATATCTACTTACTTTTAATGCACTATATTCCTGATAGACATGCATGCAATAATTTTGATTTTCAACTTGAATCCAAACTGTCGATCCACCCAAAGGAACTAAAAACCTAGCCCTCGAACCCAATGATTCGAGGTTAGTGCTTTTATCCATTGTGGCACACATAAAACGAGTCAAACATGGGGTTTTTAACTTATATTTTCTTCGAAAATAAAAATAAAGTAAGGTGGCAACTCTCACAGCACACAAAAAAGAGCTCCAAAGAGCCAAACCAAATATAACTTAAGTACTAAACAGAGCCTTAAAAATTGATAAAATTGATAATCAGATCAATTAATCAAACCAACTAACCACATACAGGGCTAACCCAAAATAAAACAAACCGAAAGAGGACCATAGCAGTGTTCCAACCAGTCTCAAACATTTTTCAGTTTCTTCGGTGATGAACCGACCAATGGGATCGTCCGGTTAGACTCCGCCACTACGAGCTTTCCCACGGTGCCCAGGAGGGGCTCACAATGTGGTATTTAAATTTACTTAAATGTAAATTTTAAAATTTTATGGGTATCAAGAGATATCAAGTCAATAGAATAGAAGTATGTATTTGTGAAAAATTGAAATAAGGTCATAAGATATAAAGTAAACTTATTGCATACATTTTTTTCGTAAAAAATTTGCATTCATTATGTATGATAAGTACCCTCATATGGTGAATACAATTATAATTTGATATTTGATTAGTCTGACAATTTATGAAAATTCTAAATGTGTCTAATGAATTAATGGCCTATTTATATGGATAACTTGATGTAGATATCTATATAAAAGTCTTTGAAGTATTCTAATTGCTTGAAACATAAAGTTAAATTCTTGAAAAATTTATTCAACTAATATTATAGAACTCTGTATAGATTATTGGATAATGATATCCATGTAATATTAAAAAAATGCTTAAAGTAAGCAAATCAAGACCCCGATAAATATATTTAAGGTTTCTATATGGATTAAAGAAATCTCAATACATATGATATAATTGTCTTAATGATGTTTATGGCTAAGAAAATATTATATTATTTTATGGTTATATTCTTTTTATAATATTTTATAATGGAAAGTGTACTTTCAATATTTACTTTATATACTATTACGCGTAAGGTGATATCTTGATTAGTAAATATCTATTGAAAGGATATTTTAATAATATTGTTATATGTTCATGAGTTCTTATAGAGATATTTGAATTTGAATTTGAATTTGACATTTTTTTGTTTATAAACATTATTGGAATTCCCAAAGAGCTTCCAAAGATTATAAATTCTTTAAGAGAAGAGTTTGAGATGAAAGATATTGAAAATATTGTCTCAGCTTGAGGATCAAGCATTACATAAATGAAATTTTATCTATGAATCCACATATATGACTAAGTTATTCAAATGATTTTATGTGGATAATAGTGGGGTCACTTGATGAGAAGATGGCCAAATTTCACTTTGAGAAAATTTATGAAGAACTCTTGGTCTTGAAATATCATATCTTAGTATAATAAAGGTGCTAATGTATCTTGTTACTCATACTTGACTTGATTTTTATAATATTAGCAAGATATAGTTATTCCTAGATGTGAAGAAATTAAATAGAGTTAACATATATTTTGACATTTCCATAACACGATATATATAAGTTATATTATAACTAACATATCAAAATCAATTTTGATCTGCTATGAAAATGCAAGTTACTTGTGTAATCAACATTATGTTAAATTATAATCAATTCGTTTATTTACATATGGAGGTACAATTGTTTCATGGCATTCAAGGCATGAAGAATTGGTATTACTTCATTTAGCCATACAGATATTTTAGCAACTCATGAAGAATGACTAGAATGCGTTTGTTCATCATAAGTGCAGAAGAAAAAATTCTTATAATATTACGTGGAGATAATATTTCGTACATTCATCTTTCTTGAATGAATGATATATTTAAAAAAAAAAATAAGAAAATCATATTTTATAAAAATTGTTCTTCGCTCATGATCTACAAAAAAAATGATAATCTTTAAGTTCAACTATTTAAGTGACGATATTGTTGATTTGCTCATCAAAATACTTTCTATTTCTATTACAAGTTTTCTACCACAAGTTTTGAAGAATTGACGCGTAAAATTGGACTACACAAACTCAAAGATGTTAAAATTTATCTTTATGAGGGGAGTAAATACACAATGTACTCTTTTCTTCTTTAATCAAGATTTTTTACCAGATTTTTTTGGTAAAAGTTTTTAATGAGTCAATAATTTTAATGCATATTTAAGAAAAGAATAGTGTACTCATTTTTCTTCACTAATATTTTTTCTCCACATAATTGTTTTTTAGTAAGATTTTAACGAGATATATTCTTTGAAGTATAGACATCCAAGGAAAAGTGTTATGAAATAACTGGATGTCCTATATAAGCCAAAAGCCTGTATTCTTAATTATTTCGAACTCTATCTTTCTAATTTGTATAGGACTATTAAGGTTTTACTTATGTAACTATATATATGTGGCTTCTCATGAATAATAAATATATTTTTATATATTTCTAATATTTTGCTCTCTATTTCTTCTCTTTCTTCTCTTTAATTTTTTATTATTTTATAATAATGGTCAAGTTCTAGAACCGTATATTTTAGAAAAGATTCTAAACATGACTAATAAATTTTCGAAAGAAACCTAAGTGTCTAAAATGAATGAAAATTATGAAATCTCTATAAATTATATGATGGAACAAATATAAAAGAAATGTTAGATAATATTTTTATGTTGTTTTATAACAAAACAAATATTAAATAAATCCTTCAAAATTCAAAAACCCACTCATAGAATTACAAAATAGAAAATAGAAAAAAAAAGATTTCAAAGAATTTTTCCTTCAATTTTTTCTTCTTCTCACCTTGCCATTGAGGTTAAATTTGGCCGTAAATGGAAGAGAGGAGAGGAAAGAGAGAGGACAAGGTGCGGAGAGAGTTCATCATAGAGGAGAGCAAGTTTTTTTCTAGTGTTGTTAATTTGATTGAAATTATAAACTCCATATGTGATGTCATGTAAAATTTCAGGGAACATAAATTAAATTAAATCGATTATGGACATTTTAGTGCTATGAAATTAAAATTTAGACATTTTTAAATTACAAATTGAAGTGCATACCCATATAATAAATTAATCCGAATTTGAAGAGACTTAGTAAAAAAAATAAGACTTTGCGGCATGAAAAAGTGATAGCATGTTCTTAGCTAAATCATTAAAAATATCAAAGACTTTTGTTGTTTATTATAATTGTACCCTAATTCAACTTTCTTCTCCAGGATCTTGAATTTCAATTTTATTTACAATAACACTGTAACTTTGGTTGAATCTATATTCTCTCTTATGATCAAATTAACTAAAAATTCACAGTTTAACAACCTCGTAACTATTATTAGTTAGAAATTAATTCATAAAAAATCAATTAAAATAATAACTTTAGTTAGTTATAAGCTAAATATCAGTTTAAGTTTTTGTTTTGCCATTTTTTAAGCATGAAATTTTATTTATACTTAAATTAAATCTCTTATAAAAAAAATATATGTTTTCTTCATTGTGGCATCATTTAATTTTTTTTTTAAAAATCATTACTTATTATCAATGTTATATAAATAACTAAAGTATTTTATTTTTAAGATGAATAAATTATTTTTATTTTAATATTTATATTATTTATTTATTTATAAGCAATGGGGAGTCTAATTTGGAAATATATACTCTTTCACTGGTCAAGTTTCTTTTTCAATAAATTAGTATATACCTTTCTTTTTTCTAATGAAAAGATTTCAAAATAATAAAATTAGATTTGATAATATAGAATATTGCGTTACATAATAAATTAATTCGAAAAAAAAGGGCAGAGCTTCAATTTGTTAGACGACGTGATAACCAACTACACCACGACACCGTTGATGCTTTTGTTGTTTAATGACTAGGATTAAATAGCAACTCAATCAGACAACCGATAATTGACCCATACAACTAAATTAAATTTTTTAAAAATAAATATTTTATTTTTTATAATTATTTAAAAATAATATTCCAATAATTATTATCTAAAAAAATTAATATTATATATTTTAAAAAATGACTTATTCACTTTTGATTGTACATTATAATTTATGCTATATGTTAATATATGAATAAGGAGGAAAAATAAAATTATCGCATGTAATTAAATTTTGAGTATTATAAAATAACTTTCATTATAGTCAATTAGATTATTGAATTTTATTAATTGATAGGACATATTTATAAAAATTAATTTGTAAATAAATATATATCGATATTTAAGTATTTTAAATTTTTAAATTTTTTTAAATCTATTTTTTAGTATATATATATATATGATAATGAGATATTTGAAAAATTTTATATTTCATTTATTAAATATTTTATTCTATTTCTTTATTATAATTTAAATTATTTTATTTAGGAGAGAGATAAAAAAAGAAAAAGTATATGTTATATATAAATAATTTTATTAAAAAAAATTCAGTTCTGCAATGTGAAAAATTTTAAAATATATTATATATAATTTAGTATGTTATCTTAGTATAACACTAATATTATATATAATTAAAAATCTTAATAAAAAAATTTTGTATGTTACTGCTTCCATCTTTTTTCTTACTGTTATGCAATTATGTGTATTTATAGTATTTTATCTGTTTAACTAATAAATAAATGTTACAATCTGTTTTTATGGGTCGGACCAACACTAAGGTTTGGGTAGGTTTAACGCCACTGAGATTCGTAGTAAGGCTAAACACTAGTTACAACTCTACAAACTCAATAAAATATTTAACTAGACAGTCCATTATAATATTAATGATATAAACTATTATAAGACGTTATTTCAAATATCAATATCAATATATATATATATTCAGTTCTCATTATCTATTCAATCTTCATGACTTATATCACATGCATTTACAAGTATGATCATAACTTTACTCATTAAACTACATTCAACAATTCATTAGGCATTATCAATTTTTTCAGTAAACATACAATTAATGTTGTTATTATATTTATAAAACTCTTATAATAATTGTTGATTTTTATCACTGTTTCAGATATTAAAGAGTCCTAATTCAATAGAAACCATGGTACAAATCTAGACATCTCTTTATCCAATTCTGAAAAGAAAGAACAAAGCTTAAGTAAACTACAAAATAATTTATAGTCTCCTGAAAAATTTAAAAAGGAGCAGGTGAATATAAAACTCAATGAATAACATATAATACTAAAACCACGGATTCACACAAATTGTACTTAAACTATTTTAGTTGAATATTCACCATTCACACAATATCAATCATAACATCCACAAATAATAGTAATTATATGCACATCAAGTGGTCATTAATCAATGAAATCACCTTAACAAGACCGTACTCACCCCTAAGCATACTTTAATATCCATAGTATGCTCCTATGACTTGTGTACCCAGGAAACCCACACCCATTCGGAAAAAAAATATCTAAATAAAAATATTTTTCATAAAATATTTTTCCACGATAACCATTTGATTTAGGGTACACAAGGTGTCACACCCCAAAAATAAATATGTGACAGTTCTAGAGTCCAGGTGGGCTTAAGGCTACTAGGTAACATGTAGAACCCACATATGAATTGGATTATTATGAATAAATAATTTGCTTCATATTTAATACTTCATGCTTATGTGGGCTAAAGACTTTTCACTTTTAATTAACAAACTTTCCAGGATATTTTTTTAAAAAAAAATACAATCTTAAGTAATCAAACTTATTACATACAATTCCTTTGATCATGAACTTTGCATTCATAATCAACTAATATCATTTACGTATATCTACGGAGCACCTAAAGTTATCCATTAAAATACATAAATTAATCATAAATTTCAACGCATAATTATATTGCTCTCTTACTTATTGTTGAAATAAAAAAAACTTAATAGCTGTTGAACTAGATCATTCTACTTGAAATACAGACGCTTTGATGAGACGTCAACTCAGTGAGGATATAATGCCCCTTAAATGGAAACAACAAAGAACATTCTATGGTTTACAAACTATTCAATTCAATATAGTATTTAATTAAAGCTCATTTCAAATTTAAATCATAAACTCAGAATTCATAACAAATCTAAATAATTTTTTTATATAATATCAACAAACAACAAACAATCACTTATGTAGTATCAAAGAATGCATACCACTATATACGCTTTAGTGTTATCTCATTCTACTCAAATAATTCAGTTAAATAACAGAATTTCACAATATTACAATCGTCTTAGAATCACTGTTTTCACTTTGATAGTACTAAAGCACATATTGCTATGTACATTTTTGTACTTTCTCATCTCATACAAATATCTCAAATAATTCGGCTATTGATTGCATTTTACAAAATCACAATTTTTCACAAAATTACTGCTTTCATTTAGACAGTACTGAAAAAAATATATTACTATGTATATTTCAGCATTGTCTCACACTTCACAGTTTTAAGAGCAATAACTTTTCTCTTTAATTGTGTTTACTTTCACCTATGTGCACATAGCCTGATGGTATAACCTCCATCAGAATTGGTCTGTCATTAGCCCAAATAATATCATAGCACAATCAGAATCAGACACAATAATCAATAAAATTCTCATATTCACAATTTCATAACACAATTTCAATAATTTCAAGATTAATGATAGTAAGTGACTAAATAAATTCTTTTAAACATTCTAATAATCATAAATTGAATCAAACAATTTAAACACACACAAGAAGGGGTTAAACACCATAAGTCACCTTGAACTCGAGTATCCAACTTCCTTCGGTAACTTACAATTTCAAAATTATTTGTTGTAATCCTTGTCCTATATTCTTATTTAAACACATATTATACTTTTAGTTTGTTTCTAACTTTTTAATGATATTCAAGGTATTTTTAACTTTTATTCATTAAATTTAAAATCTAAAATTTTGGGAATAGAAATTTATACATATTAAGCTTTTTGTTCATTCATTATATATTCATGTTAATAATTTATTCACTTATATTTTTTTATACTCAATTTAGTACAACTTTAGTGAAACACAAAATTTTCAGCATACAAGTCATTTGTATTTTTTTATTTATATTTTTATTTCTATCAATTCTTTTGTTATGAAATTTTTACACTATACTTTCAAAATCTCATGGCACTCTCATATTAAATTTCATAAATTTTGAAATTCATTAACCTATTCAAATAAATTAATTATAAAACTAAAATTTCCAATTTTCTTATACTGAGTAGTGTACATTCATTTATTAATATTTTCATTTTTCCTTATCATTTGGACTTACCCTTTTAACACAGTCTTCTTAACATTTTAGACTATGTTTTATAAAATTTCATAATTTTTGAAATTCATTTACATAGCCAGACAGCCTAAACACTGTGGTTAAATCTGTTTAGAGTGACACTGAGCAACCCGAATTCACTTAGTCATAAATATTTTTCTTCTAATCTTACGAATTTTTTCCTTTTACCACTACCTTACCAACATCCAAACCTACCTTTCTGTTAAATTTCATTAATTTTGAAGTTCATTTACATATTTAATTTAACAAAATGCAGGAGCTAAATTTAAGTAGTTTTATTAAGACGATTTGGAAAAAATATAGTTTTTAAAAATATAATTAAAAATCAAAATACAGAATTTTGTATTCCTTACCTCTCTTAATTCCTCTTGTTTTCTCTTCCTTTCTATCACTTGTTAGTTTAGTTCTTTCTTTAGAACACTTGTAGACACTTATGATCAATTGTTAAATAAGCTATGACATGTTGAATATCAATAGAAATGAGAAAGAAAAAAAGGTTATGGTTATGAATTTTGTTGGAGGTGGAGAAGTTACTTTTATCTCCTAATACACTTGTTTTCTTTTTGTTAAGGGGGTGACTTAACTCTTGCTCTTCTTCCCTTTTTTTATAGTATAGGATTTTGATTTTTAGGTGAGTCCTTTGAGTAGTAGATGAGTCTTTTGATTTGTAGATATATCCTTTGAGTAGTAGGTGAGTCATTTGATTTATAGATGAGTCATATGATTTGTAGATAAACTTATCTATACACTTGCCTTTCTTTCCTTTAAAGTGTAGGATGAGTCCTTTGATTTGTGGTTTTAATAGGTCACATAAAATTTTTTTTATTACTTATTTACATAATTCACATAATATTTGGAGTATAAGATTTTCATACATCTAGGTTGTTACATTAACCTTAACTACAACTAACATTCTTAATTACTACTAAATTTTTATCTTAATCTTCAACTAACTTTCTAAATCACCAAACACCAATAATTTTATCCTAACCAAATCTAGTAGTCAGCAATTACTTCCAAATTTTGCTTTCATATATTTGTAGTAAATACCAAATAAATTATTCTCAATTATTATAAATTTTATCTTTAATAATTAAACATTACTGATTAACAACATGTGCAAATAATCATTTGTCGGTCTTCTTTTTCTTTTAGTTTATCAAATACTCACTAACAATATCACTGATTAAGATTCTGATAATTAAATGTTAGAAATTTAAAAAGCATAGTTAATTACTAATAAAATCAAAATCAAAGAATTAAAAATTCAATAAATTTTAAAAAATTAAAATCACAGTAAAATTAGAAAACTATCCAAGTAAAATTATTTTATAAAATATTTAGGTTTCAAAATTTCGGGTATTACACAAGGGGGCGCTACTCCCACCGCTTATGGCCTATTATCGGCATTCTCATCATGCCAATGCTCCCAATCCAGGTAATTCACATTGTTCGAACTCCTACATAACAATTGCATATCATTATGCACAAAGCAATTATTCATAACATTTATCAATGCACATCTATATAAACTATGTATTCAAGAATTTAAAAATATTAGAAATAAGATTTAAATATTTTATATAATCATGAATTTGGTAAGTATTATATATTATTACTCACCTGAAAGTAAGAAATTGATTTCCATTTATCAACAAGACTTTTACAACAGTTTGTTAGAAATCCTCAACCTATTATCAAATTCAAATTGCATTTTCAGTTCTTTATTGATAATTAAATGCTTTATATTCATCTAAATTATACTTATGTTCATGGTCAAGTAATTTATTTGTAAGTTTGTCCAATTTTAGTGCAAATTAAGGAAATTCAAAATTTTCAGCAATATGAGTCACTTACATTCTTTTTTTTATATTTTTATTTTTACAAATCTTTTTACTCTAAAATTTTACAGCATATTTTTAATATCTTAAGGTACTATCCTGTAAAATTTTATAATTTTTGAAGTTCATTTGCACAGTCAAATGACTTAATTACAAAAGCAAAATTCAAGTTTTTCTCACGCTGAGTAACCAGCATTGATTTGAGTATAACTTTACTTTCTTGTATCTATTTGTCCTGAAATTTTATAGTATCTTAGAGCTACTCCCAGATAAAATTTCATGAATTTTAGAGTCCATTTACTAATTTAATTAATTCAGTCTTTTTGACTGAATTTTTAGATAGCACACTTGAAATAAAGTCTAAGAATGTTATGCTTGCTTAAGCATTCTCATCTTACTTCCATCACAAATTCATGCAATCCAATTCTTCTATTATTTAGATAACATTGTAATACCATATATATTAGAATCCCTTGTTGAAAGAATATCAATCACAAACTCAAAATCATCTATCTTGGTGAATTATATAAGTTAGGTTTTGAATTCAAGTATAACTAGTATTAATCATCTTAAATCATCTAGAAATCAATTCTAATCACTTCATCTTCGCCAAGTCAACGTACAGAAACCAGAACCTCACTTCAAAGTTCATAGAATTTAAAAATTAATCCATGGAAAAGAAACAAAAAGCGAAAGTAACTAATTTTTTCTTAAAAATCACTTGAAAATTATTTGATTTTTCATTTTCTTTACTTGGTCAATAATGGAGAAAGAAAAGAAGAAAAAGAAGAAAATGATGAATAGGACTGCGTTGAAGAATGAAGAAGAAAGAAATAAGAGAAAAATATCTTGGGTTCTCTAGATGATCTGGTTCGATTCAAATCGGTTTGGTCCAACTTAATATTTTGCTTTGATTTTCAACTAATTTATACCAGTTTGAATATTTCAAATGATTTATGGGTCCAGTTTAATAATAATAAAGTATTTCCTTTCAAATTTAATTTTAATTACCTTCATATTCATATATTTATTTATTCATTTTTTTTTCCTTTTCTCTTCCTTTTCTTATTTCTTTTTTCATTTTATTTACTTTTCTTCTACTTAGAATTGTCTCTATATGTTTGTATCGAATAAACCTTAATCATCATTGCAAGGCTCCTTATTTAATCAAACATTTGCTAAATACATCGCAAATTCACATTTTAGCATATAATGACAATAAATTTTAATAAACACCAATAATAATTAATAAAACTGTAATTATCAAATTTATTATTCAATAAACATGAAGATAAAAATCATAATAAAATTCAAATTAAAATTATTTTTATAAAGTATTTCGATTCTAAAAAGTCGAGGTATTACAATAACTGTTAAAATTTATTAAAAATTTTGCTATTAAATATAAGTCCTTTAATGACGTTGAAAAATAACTCTTAATATTATGTTATTCATAATGTATAAAAAAATTTAAATGGTCCTAATTAATTTTTTGTTTGAATAATTTTAACAAAACAGAAGAAATTCCGAAAAATTCATATTCAAATCTAAATTCTATTGGATAAACTAATTAACTGTTGTAAAAGAATATAATATTTTTAATATTTTAATATTAATGATAAAAAAATAAAAATAATTTAATTAAATAATATACCTATTAAATATAGTAAAAGAATATAATATCTTCAAGATCTTAATAATATGTTTAAAAAAATAAAAGTAATTTGATTTTGATTGACTATATTATATTATATTATATTATATAACATACATATTAAATATGATAAGAATATAATATATTTTATTTTTATTTTTATTAAATATTTAATTTAATTGATAATAATTATTTAAAAAAAATAAATATAATTTATTATTATTTATTGTCGATTAATTGTTTGATATAGAATAAGAAAATACTTTAAAATATATATATATATATATATATATATAATATTTTATTTAAGAGAGAGATAAAAAAGAAAAAAATATCTTTTTATTTTTATATAATTATAGAGAAAATTAAAAATTTATTTCAAGATGATATAACATGTCTTTTGTGTTTTTCTTTATTAGCAAATTAATTAATTTATTTTTAATTTAACTTAAGATCATATTTAAATAAACTCATTAACTGATCAATATTAAATTTTAATATGATTTGTTTTATAATTTTTATTTATTGAATTAGATTTTTTTATCAACATTAAATTGTATTAAATTATAATCTTTTCATATTGAATATTTGTAATTTTTTTAATATGATTTATTTTTTATTATTTATTAAATTCTTAAAAAAATTTATGTTTAATAATAATTCATTATTCATTATTTTCTTTTTCATTATCGAATTAATTTATAATCACTATTTTACAATATAACAAGAGATTTACATCTTTCTTATAATACGTAAACGATGTCATAATAAAATATATTTGATTTTCTTAATATTTTTTTAAAAAATAGTACTTAGTTAAAAAAACTTAAAATTATATATTTTATTATTATTTTTTAAAAAAAATATTAAAAATTTACGTCTATGTTCATATATCATTACCAATTCAAATCTTTTTATTTTTGTTCATCTACTAATAAAAAATAATTTATTATCATATTTATAAATGTATATTGCTTTGAGATTAAAAGCAAAAGATAAAAAAATTAAATAATGACTTCCTTCTTTTCTTTTTTTAGCACCTATAAAAATTTTAAAAATTTATATTCACAAATTAGAAACTTAAAAGATTAAATATAAAAATTAAATTTAATTTAATTTAGAAATCACTTAATTATATACAAATAAAATTAAGTACATAAAAAATAATAATACAAATAATTTATATGGCAAAATTAACCAATTATATTCATTTTAATTTAAACAAAAACATATACTTCAATGTTATATAAATAAAAAAAATTAAAAGAATACAAAAAGAAATTTAACAATAATATTATACAGAAAGATTGAAAGAGTAATGAAATATAACAGAATTATCGACATACAACACATCATTAAAAAAAATTAGTATATAAAAATAACGATACTTTAATTATAAGTTCAGTGATCATTTTAAGCAACTACCACTAAACTATTAGTAGACTCCAAAATTCATTCATTCGCAATCACTATCAAACAATTTAAAATTTGACGTACCCTTAGATCTGGGTGGATTTGAACCACCAACCTCTCAAAACCCTCCAAGACAGGGCGTCGAGCGCTCTTCCATTTTGAGCTTACAGATCTTTATGACATCACCAAATATATAAATCATCTCCTATACACCATCCAAACAACAAAATATTTTAACCCAGTCTAAAAACAACGAAATGAATAGATCAATTACTATAATATTCATATTGTTTTTATAATTAATTAATTTCTCAATTAAATTTCAAAATAAAAAAACCATTTCTTAATTTATAATATTCATATGCCAAATCGTTAGCTTTGCTTAAATAAATTCAACTAAAATTGTCTCCTCCTTTCACAAACGTCATAAATTAATTTTAAAAAATATTTGAAATCTTCGTAAAACTGACAAATACTAAAGAAAAACTCAAACCACTAAAAAAACAAATAAATTTATTAATTTTTACATGCATACGTAAAATTCAGATTCTTCGTCATTCAATTTTACGAATTAAATCTCACAAAAACATAAAACAACAATAAATTAAATAAAAAAAAGATTCTAGAAAGATAAAATTATTTGGTTAAGAATACAAATGTCGACACCAGAATAATTAAAAAAAATATCCTAGACCGTTCAATCTAATCCTACTTTTATTTTCGCTTTAAATAAATTAAGCAATCACCTTCCCAAAGAAAATAAAAAGAAAAGGCAATCAAAGAAAGACGTCTTATCTATCGTAATCCTCATTTTGCCTGAATGGTTCAACAGCCGGCCGATAGCCAATCTGTATTTTCTAATTTTTTCCAATTACTTTCCCAAAATTGTACATTAAAAGCAATTACATACTCAAAAAGGCAAATAAACAAATAAACAGATCTGCCAACATTTTAAACAAATCTATTACAGCCAAATCGAGCATCCTAAGGTTCAGGAGATATAGCGGAAGAACTTTGGAAGACTGGAAAGTAAATTACAGACAAAACCCACCTTAGCTGTCGGCAAGATTTCCCATGGTGATATGTTTGACGACACATTTGAAAAAGAAATTTAAGACTACGGTTAAGCAGGAAAAGAGGAGGAAAGAGAGTATGTGCATCAGGTTTTGGTTTAAGCAGAGTTTAAATGACCCTATTTGCTGCTGGGTTTTGGTAGAGGCATTTATAGAATACAGATTCACAAATGCCGACCCTTTATATTACAAGTTAAATATGACATAAAATAATGGATAAATGCACAAAAAGAAACTCATCATAGAAGCCGAAATTGTCATCATAATGAGGTTAAAAGCAACTTATAGCCTTTAAATAATCATTCTGTCGACTATTGTAAACGCTAAACTACATAACTAATGTTTCATCGATTTGCAAAATCAAAAGAAAGAAAAATCACAGGGCTCGATTTTATCACCTCGAAGATAAAGTATGAATGGCCGTTCTGCAGTTAAATCCAGATCAACTACCCTTCCTCAAAATACCTTTTCATGCCAGTAGCAATAATCTCCACAATCAAGCAGCAGCATGCGAACAGACCACAGAGGCTTTCCATACACCAAAAGACTTCTTCTTAGCCCATCAAAACCAACAAATTACCAAGAACTGGTATTTAAAACACTATATTGCATAATAATAACTTCAGTAACATTAATGACTTACAATTTCCATCGCTCTCAAACACCCACTACAAATACGACTCTATGAAAATAAAGAGTACAAAAAAATTAGACCACCATAAGTTGTAAATTGACAACTAAACAATATTCCAACAGGCTATGAAATTAGAAAATTTGTCTTACACTGCCACAGTAGTGGATTGATTTCAATTTACACATGCTTGGATAGACAATATGATAAACAGCAGATAATAGTAAGAAAACCAATTGGGAAACACATGAACATTATCTTAAATTACTTTTGCAATGAAGGTACACACACACACACACACACACACACACACACATATATATAACTGCCAAAATTTAATGCACGACAATACCCATTCTGCAAATATTTCTGCCAATATTACACGCTTTTCCTTTTTTACCTTATGCAAAGTTAGGCTGTTACGACGACGTCCACTAAATAAGAAATAACTGCCAATGTCAAACACACAAATCGGCTTTAGTTATGTCCTCTCGACCAGTAAAGAAAGCATTCCCCAGTTGAACATTTTAGGAATATAATTCATGATGCTTCATAACGGCTTACTATAACAAATTCATATATCAAAAGAATATTAGAGAATACCTTTCAATCGAAATCCGATGAGTTGTGAATTGGTTGAGCAATTGATAAAACGTTGTGCTTGATTTCATGCGCCTGATAGCCTTTTCCGAGATGGATTGTTTATGGTTGAGGGATAAAATGAAAAAGCAGGACAAAGCACGCGCAACGAGAGGAGAACCCGGGCAGATCCCCGTGCGATCTCCTCCCAAAAACACAAAAAGAATAATTTTTATTAAGTACTTGGTGACCTGCCATGCAAGCGCACCTGCCATGGCAAAGGTCGGATGACAAAGATATCAACCAAAGACTTGAAGCCCCCTCCATCAATCAAACAATATATGGGCTTCTCGTCCTGATATATCTTCTACATCCAGAGACATGAATATAAACATATATATATATATGGGATAGATATATATATTTTTCTGCCTCCTAACATCTGATCAAAACGTCTGCTACAAAAACCACACATGAATTACAGGCAGACGCACCGATCTTGGCCAGGCGGATCCTCAAGCTGACAGGTTCTTTTACACCACCTACAACAGCCAACAAAGAAAAAGGAATAGCCACTTTCAACGCCTTTTTCATGATCCGATCCTGAATAAACACAACCGGCACTAAGACACGAAAAGGCTTAAAGAGAAGAGTAGTTTCAGATCTTTCTTGCTAATCACCAAAGAAAAAAAACCATACCATTCAGAAGACCAATTCAATGGACGGTTCAAAGTTGCCAGCTACACACCCATTAAAAGATCTATTCAGAAAACACGGCGATGTCTAGTGAAAAAATTCAGAAAAAATAATGATCATATGAAGGAAAACTGAGAGATCTATCATTCCGCAAACCTGATATCTAAACGTCCCTATTCGAGACCAGCCCTGGAACGACCATCTGAATATAGATCAGAAAACGATCCATACAATAGCGAAAGCCACAATCCTCGAGAAGAAGCCATTAAGAGAGCAGAACCAGAAAAGTTAGGGAAAGCTTGGAGAAAGAGATAAGAAAGGAATACAAGACGGTGTGGAAAAGGTGTGGCTGTAATATCATTATATAGTGGCAGTGAAGAAATGGACGAACATGATTAATAGATATTTGGAAAAATCGATGGATAAGAAACAACCAACGTGGCTGAATTGTCGGCTTGTTTGTTGCCTTATTTGACATTGAAGCGGTGGTGCAAAATGAACAGCCTACATAAAGCATGAGCTGGCTAACAGATAATTTCGATAGCGTTACGTTCACGCATGTTTGATTGGTCAAACACGGCATTATGTCAGGTTTTTTTTTTTTTTCTAAATTTCACTCCTCGTGGCTGAAATACGACCAAGTTAGATTATAATTTTTAATTTATTAATATAATATTTTTAAATAATGGTTTTTGTGTCAGGTTTTTTTTTTTTCTTTCTAAATTTCACTCCTCGTGGCTGAAATACGACAAAGTTAGATTATAATTTTTAATTTATTAATATAATATTTTTAAATAATGGTTTTTATTCAAAATTATTGAAAAGTAAATATTTAATTTATTTTTATAAAATCACGTAAAATGTTATTTATATAATCGCTCAAAATTAATAGATTTTAAAGATGTTTCAAATTTAAATTTAAAATTTATATCTTTCTTCGTTAAATAGAACTATATAAAGTAGCAAGTGGGTTATATTCCCTAATACATATATTGGGTTTTTATTTTACTATCATTAATTGTTTTCTTTTCATTTTCTTTATTAGTCTTATATATATATATATATATATATATATATATATATATATTTGCATCTAAAAAAAAAGTCCACCATTTCATTACATTCTTAATTCTCCATAAGTATTTCCTTCTTTCTATAATGGATGTTGGTTGCAGTAGGAAAAAAAAAAATAAAAAGTTTATATTGTTTTCCATGGAATAGAGCCAGGGATATATAAATCTTGGCAAGAATGCGCCAGTCGTGTTCTAGGGGTCATCCAAAGTTTGTACAAAATGTACGAGACGATATATGAAGCTATGAAAGCTTACAATGTCTTCATTAGATCAAAATACGATTCTGCATGTCATAAACCATACACCAGTTACTATGTTGGTGAGATTCATCATGAAGAAGGCGATGACATGAAATGCAACATTGATGATTATCATGGCTCAGCAGAGCATTATGTCCGCTGACCTTTCTTTATAAGAGTAAGAGAGCGTGGTAAGATAGATAGACATCCAATCTTGCAGCAGCTAGTTGCATCTCTGAATATTCAAAGTTTCATATTTGAGGCCTGTTTTCAAGAAGTTGCTCGTGTTTTACAAGCTTCTCACTGATCTCACTTGTAAGCTTAATTCGAGATAAAACTCTTTTTAACACTTACTTCAGGTTTTTCGACACTAATCAAGCCCCCATTGAGAGAAGAAACTAACTTGCTCAGATACCATTTGCTTGTGTAGCCTATACTTTTTTTGCAAGCCGAAATGGTACTAGCTAGGCTTTCGATGGAGTTGACAGTATAGGGATAGTAGGAGATGGAGTGATGTCTAAATGCAGGATATCTTTTTAGTTGTTGTTATTTATGGATAACCAAGTTTTGGATTATATCCTTTTATGTTGCTTTTAAGTTTTTTAATTTATGATTATCACCTCCATGTTTTTCAAAACTTCATCGTTTGAAAACTTTCTTCTTTGTCAGAATGAATTTAGGACAATTTAAATATTGTTGATATTATTTCTTCAGCTACTTCTAATGTGTTGTAACTAGAAATCCATATCTATTTTATCAGCCTTCCTTAGATAAGAAATGATTATTTGGCTTTCATTGGACGATCTTATAAATGAAGCTTTAGGGATTACTATTGATTGTATGCTTACAAAACTACAAACAAACTATGAAGATGACAACATTTTTCTTAACAAAGTATATGAGAAAAGAGAAATCACTTGAGTTCAAAAGGCCTAATAATATATACTTAGAAAAATAAGTTATCATGGTAGTGATAATTTAAATAAAATTAATAACAAGTTGGCTATATTTATTTATTTTCTCCATATTTGATAAAGTAAAGGAATTTTGTTAATTAGTTTATTGCCTTGTAATTTTATTCTCTTTACCATGACAAAAAGTGCAGGTAGTACTACCAAATGGAGGTCAATAAAAAGATATCTAAGCTGGCATCTCCAGTTCGCTAGTGGCCTAAGCGACCCAATTTTCCCCATCCTAAGGGACACGTTCTCTAGTGGCCTAAGTGGCCCAATTCTCCCAGTCTTAAGGGACACGTTCGCTGGTGGCCTAAGTAGCCCAGTTCTCCCGGTCCTAAGGGGCACGTTCTCCAGTGGCCTAAGAGGGCCAATTCTCTCGGTTTTAAGGGGCACATTCGCCAGTGGCCTAAGCAGCCCAGTTCTCCTAGTCCTAAGGGACACGGTCTCCAATGGCCTAAGCGGCCCAATTCTCCTCATCCTAAAGGACACATTCTCCAAAGGCCTAAGCAGCCCAGTTTTCTCCTTCCAAAATCGGACAATTTGCTAGAGGTCTAAGCGACCCAATTTTCTCCGTTTAAAATCGAACAGTTTGCCAGAGGCTTAAGCAACCCAATTATCTCTGTCAAGTGGACAGTTCGCCAAAAGGCTAAGTAGCCCAATTTTCACCGTCTAAAATCGGACAATTCGCCAAAGGCCTAAGTGACTTAGATTTCTTTGTCCAAAATCGAACAGTTCGCCAGCGACCTAAGGAGCCCAATTTTCTCCTCCCAAAATCGGAAATAAGACAAATTTGCCTAAGCAGCCCAGTTCAATTCGACCCAACTCTTAAAGTGTATGTCAAAAAAAGGTACTAGTATATATTCTAGATACACTTAGATTGCCCAACTAACTTAAATAACACACTGTTCGGAAAAGAAAGCAGACAAACATTGACAAATAAAAATACTAAGTGAATAGAAACAAAACAAAATAATTTTTAAAAATACTCTACGAATATTATATTTGGATGTAAATAACCAAATAACTTATGGGGGACTATTGTTAATATATAATAATAAAATGTATTAAATAATAATACTAGATTCCTAAGAGAACTCTAACTACTAGATAATGCAAGATTCTCATAATCCTTATCCTAATAGGATTTATCTTAACTCCAATATATATACCCCAACTTTACTCCAAAAGGGGACGAATTCTCAAATACTCTTAAAACTCAATTTTGATGGTTAACACATAGCTTTTCTTTTTGTTAATTATGTGTATGAGAAACCAAATGTCACTCCTTGTTTAGCAATCCATGACTCTAAATTTTTTGGAAAAATGTATGGACGAAAAAATTTGATATCGATTTACTTGTACAAGTTTGTCCAATTCAAATGCCAGCACAAAACGTCACTACATAGTCATCTTAAACCATAACAAAACTAGTAATTGTTTATGCTTCTTTTTTCAGAGATGCAATTACAAACACTACTCATAGTTGGTGTATTTAATGTTCAAATCCATATTAAAACCTCTAGACTCTTGTGTGGGGATAATATTTTCATCCATATGGTACCTATAATCACTTGCATTTTGATCTATTGGACTATTGTTCAAGTCAAACGAACTTCTCATATTGTTATTCATATCGAGGGTATTCACATGGTCCTCCCGATTTTCTGCCTAATAAGGAGAAAGGGGAAAAAAAGAAAAATAATGAATAACAGTTAGTTCATCAAATTATTGTATCCAAATTTATTATTGTTGTCAATTGAAAAATCATCCAATTCTTTATCGTTTACAATACCTGGGAAATGTTTCGGCCGCTGTGACTTCCTCGTCTCCCTCTTCCACGACCTATTCTCACCCTAAGTCTACCTCCCCTTTTCCCCGATTCCCTTCTCTATGGGACTGGTATCGTTTCATGCGTGGCCTCCCTCTACCCCTAATTAGTGTCGAATTTAATACCATTAATCCACTCACTGGATCATTGTCATTACTATGAAATTGTCCAACACCTATAGCTCCAATCGAGCCCTCATCATCATCATCATCATCATAATTGTTAATGAAAAATAATTCTTCCTTAATGTTTGCCAAACGATTTTTTACTAAATCCATCAGCCTAGTATTATTAAAGGCCAAATCAGCTATCTCTAAGAATCCCTTTTTAATTTCTTTAAACCTTTTGAACTCGTTAGACATCTCTTCCATCGAAAAAAATCTTAGTATGCTGCCTGGGTACATCAATTCTCCATCGTGTAAAGAGGTACCGCTTGTGAATGTATAAAATGTCATGATCCATTAAGACTCTGAATATGTGGTAGCACATGATTCCTTTAGTCTCGAACTTCTTGCAGCTACAATTGTAACATTGACCATTCTCCCTATATTGTACTTCATACACAAAATCTCTCACATACCAGCAGTTAACTATAGCTCTTTCTTTTACTCTATACATTGCCAGACCATGTACTGGCAAAATCTATTGCACTTCTTCCTTAGTAGGATGAATTATGGTGCAGTTTATAGTGCATTCAATCTCTGCTTATATTCTGTTGAACATTTAATTAATGAAAACCTTTTGAAACTGTATTTCAAATGGGTAAGAAGAACACTTAATGACCTGGTATCCTGATTTATGCTCCTCTAAAAATTCCTTTTCAGCTTTATCTTGAATTGCAATCTCATATTGATCAACAAATTGCTTCAGGGTACTCCTAGAATGCACATATCTGTCGAAGTATGCATCCATGCTCTCACTTCTTTGTGTTGATAGCATCCCTCCCTAGAACCATCCATTTAGATAAACAAGGACCCATTTATCCCTTTCCATGTAAAGCTTTAGGAGCCATTCATTATTTTCCATCTTCTATTTGCTTATAAAGTTTTTCCAATTAGTTTCAAACATTTCAGTCGTTAAGCTGTCATGAATGATAGCTCTAAATTCTTTCCTTGTTGTCCTGTATTCTCCAATGTTCTTGGATTTCTCAGGTATCTTGCATAGTATATGCCAAATATAAAACCTGTGTGCAAATACGAAAAATTAAAATCAGCATATGTTCAAGGTTATAAAGGAAAATTCAAGAAAAGTGAGATACCTTACATAGTATATCAATTTAGTATACAAATACTTCAAACAAATTTGTAACTTCATTCACTGATCGATTATAGTTACTTGTGGATGATGTCTGTCATTATTTCCTTAATCGCTTTTCGAATGCTCTCGCACTAGTCCGTCATTATTGCGGTTAGGTGAACTCCTCCCATCGCCTCAAGCCAAGTGTTGAATAACCATTTGAATGTTTTCATGTCCTCATGTGATACCAAGGCACATCCCAATAGAATTGAAAGCCCACGATGATTAATGCCAACGAAGGTAACAAATGGCATTTTGTTACGGTTGACAAGATAAGTAGTGTAAAAACAAATAACATCGTGGAACTCTTGGAAAGAAGCTCTACCCCTTGGTTGGATCCATAGCACGTCTGAAAGTCTACCTTCCGCGTCTACTTTCATTGAATAGAAAAAATTTGCATCCTTCAATTGCATTTTCTCAAACATCCAAATTATTGCTGCAGCATCCCTGTCTTCGAGTCGTACCCTCCTTCTGCTATCTATGTAATTTTTGCAGTCCTTAGGCAAGCAACTTAGGTACTCGGGCCCACCAGTTTGAACTATAAGCATCTTCACACTCTTGCATGGCCTAATACCACAAATGTCATTAGCTTCTAACATCCTCTTTGTTCTTGGAGCAACTTGCCTATGTGTAGGAATAAATCTTGACATTAGAGGATCCAGCTCATGGTTGTGTGTTGAAACGACTTTCATCACCCTCCATATTCCATTATCTTGTAAAGTAGTATGAATTCTAGTAGGAAAATCAATCCTTTTGCTAATCTTTTCGCATTTAGCTTTCCTTCCTTTGTCATATGCAGTTAAATGATATCGATTAACACCTCCGACACCCTTTGTTACTGATCTCTTTGCAATTCCAAATCCTTTTAATCTTGCATAAACCTTGTAAAACTCGAATAGCCTCTCTAATGATGGAAATACCATCCCTACATGCAAAGCGACCTCGCCATCGCGGGTTTCAGCCCTGTCCACCTCATTATTCACTTCCACCCTAACTACTTCCTCCACATCAACTAAATTTAATAATGTATACCCTACACTAGTCCCTCCAAGTCCAACAACGTTTACCCCTGCGATCCAATGCCCTTCATAAATATTTACACCATTTGATATACTATCTTCAACCACTGCATTTTCATATATCTCAACTGATGACACATTGCAATTTGTGGAACTTAATTTAACATGTTGAAATAACTACTCTTAACAACATTACAATTAGCGGGCTTACATAAGTCTATCAATTTACTTACTTCGATAATGCACTGAATCAACTTAGATGAATGGCCATAAAATCTATGCAACCCTTATTCTTTGCTGCACCATGCTTCTTGCATAATGGTGGTTCAACCGAAATGTGTACTTGTTGCTGCATAATAATTTAACTGAGCTTTCTTTTGTTCTTATTATTCAGTTTACAACCATTTCAGCATATTTCGATGTTTATAGAATCATATGTGACTATTTAGTTTCCAATTTAGATCCCTAATACTGATATATCTAATGGATATCTTTTTGCCATATGGCAAAACCATAGATTAATTAATATCCAGTTTCTTTGCTTCTTGATGCAATTTAGCATGGTGCCATAAAAAATCCTATCGTATAACGTTATCTTTTGCCATCTCAAGCCCAAGACAGAGGTAAGCCCATTTAAACATGATGTTGATTTGATATGGGGACAATTTAGTTGTCAATTATTGGTTTTGGTAAAAATATTTAATACAACCATTATCACTTATAGCATTGGTAATTATGACTTGATTTTCCTCCATAACCCATTCACTTTTCCTCCAATTTATCCCTGTAAAATCACCCAGAGTTGTAAATATCTTTTTTTATGCAAGAATCCAGGATCATTGTAAGCTATTTAGCAATACTCATTATTTTTAAAGGCAATTTTCAAAAAATTAATTTTAAGTATGCTGTTGAGTAGGGATGGCAATAGGTAAAATTTGGATTGGATAGTGCAATTTCAATATTTAAGTCCAAACTCTATCTCTACTCCCATATCCTATTTAATATTTTATTAAGCAGAAAATATTATATTTGTTATGAAATATAATAAATAGAATATATATATATATATATATATAAATGTAATGGATAGAAAAAGAGAAAGTAGAGAGAAATTGATATTATATTGTAATCTTGGTTACAAAATCTATAGATTAAGGCTATTTATAAAACACCAAAAGTCATCTTTAAAATATATAATCTTACACTAAAAGATATAACTTTTTAACCCAAAGGACATACACTTTATTTCAAAAGACATAACCTTTGAATAAATAAATAATATTTACATAAACTTATGGACATCTATTATATTATATAGTATTTATAACATTTCTCTTTGGATGTCTATTACACAAAAAATATGCCTCATTAAAATTTTACTAGGAAAAAATCCAGTGGGAAAAAAAAATCCTAGTAAACGAAAAAGAGTACCACTACAAAAAAAGAGGGGAAAAGGGACGAGAATCAGGGATAATCAATATTATTTGTCTCCAAAAATATTAATCCATCAAGATTAAGAGATAATTTAAAAAATTGTCCCCTTTTCTCTTAATAAGACATATAGGGGACAATTTAAATTTATTATGATATTTACTTATAATAAAATTAGGCTTAGGGGACAATTTTAATTCTAAAGACAAATTTTAATAATTTATTTTCTGTCACAAAAAATAGGATTGTATATAAAATATATTGTAACTGAACACAGTTTAATAATTTATTGTCGATTAAAGTATTAATAAAGCATAAGGAATTAAAAAAAAAGCAAAAAAAATAGCATAGCATATCCCTTCCTACTACAGCAGTCGCAAATCTTAGGAGAAAAAAAATAGCAAGTTAGAATCTTCCATCTACAACAAGCGGAACCGTGAGAAAAAAAAAATGTATAAGGGACGCTCTAAAATACCATTACAGTAGCACCAAAACGAAGTCAGAGAAAATAAAACAAGCGGGAAAAGGGACGACAACATCATCTTTGCATCCTTTTACAGCTCCCCTTCAACTTTGTGCTAAATTACTATTCCTGTTTAACGCTCACAAGCTCTTTGAATTACATCACAAGTAAATAATTTAATTTGATTTCCTTAAATATAGTTGGTAAATACTACAATTAATAATTGTTGTATCGTTCATTAAATTTGCTTTGAATTTAGGGATTGGGTGTTCATCCTACTGAAATAATATAGTACCATAAAATTCTTAATAAGAATACTTTCACAATACAACACATAATTAAAAACCTGAAAATATCTATGTAATTACATAATTCAACGACAATATTATAGGACAAAATACATATTAAGTCATCATAAATATTAAAACAATTAAAAGAGGAAACCCCAAGTGCAGAAAAATCTGACAACTACAAGTCAATCCAGTAAATCTTATTTCACAAAAAAACAAAAAATATTTAAGCCAAGAAAAGAAGGGATGACAGAGATACTAACATGAAGCCTATTAATTTACTTTAAAGATTGTTTGTTAGAACCACAATGGTAATCTAATTTCTACATGATAACCCTAAACAAGTAAAATTCATTAAAACAATGATTATCCAATTTTGACATTATATGCAACTGAAAACAAAATTCCACTTCCAGCCTATAAGTTTCCAAATAAAATAAAATCAATATAAAACTGACCTTTCTTGATAACACCATAGCCCTTGGTCATTGCAAGGAGCTCCTCTCTACTCTTTCCCATAACTCGAGACACGTCCTAGGCAAATATAATCAGATATGCAAACATATATTAAACATAATTGTAGTGAATGACAAGCATATGCGTTGTATCTTGGTTGATGCTCATTCTAACTTGTGAGACGATCTCATTTGATTTTATTTAGAGAGTTACAGGAGAGTTTTTATTCTTCAAATGAGTTGCTAATCCTATAGACTAACAACCAAGTTCACCTATGAGGATAGCTTGTGTGCAGGTAGAAACAATAGATATTGAGATAATTTTAATTGTAACTCTGTAAGATAATCTAAGATTTATATATTGTTGGATATTTGGAAAAAGTTGATTATATATTTTTATTTATAAAAAATCATTTAGATTGTAATACATGATGATGACTGCATAGTTCTATATTTAAATCCGTCTAAGGTTTTAATAAAGGATTTGGATTTGATATTCTAGTTCAAGTTATGTGCATCAATGAAATTAAATCATGACGTACCTGCTCAAAGTGTGTAATTTCAAATAAATGCTCTAGGAGTTGGGGTTCTTTTTCTCCTTCTTAACAAGTTCAAATCCTTATTATTTGAACATGATTGTTTCTTTGCAAAACCTTATCTTTGTTTTTATGTAAACATATGAGCATATTAAAATGTTTTGAGCTATCCAAACACATTTTACGTTTTAAGCTATCTAAACACAATATATAGTTACTTCATGTTAGTTTACAAAAAGTGCTTACATGTATACTTAGATTGTCAGATAAATTATGCAAAATCACAGCGGCCTATTAATTTACATTAAAGATTATTTGTTAGAACCACAATGGTAATCTAATTTCTACATGATAATCCTAAACAAGCCAAATTTATTAAAACAATAATTATCCAATTTTGACATTATATACAACTGAAAACAAAATCTCACTTACAGCCTATAAGTTTCCAAATAAAATAAAATCAATATAAAACTGACCTTTCTTGATAACACCATAGCCCTTTGTCATTTCAAGGAGCTCCTCTCTACTCTTTCCCATAACTGGAGACACGTCCTAGGCAAATATAATTAGATATGCAAACATATATTAAACATAATTGTAGTAAATATTATTATAAGAAACAGACCTTTGCAGGGTAAACAAAACAACTCATGTCCGATGTACATGCTATAAAAAATATTACATTTAAATATCACAATGAATACGAGATACAAAATAATAGTAATATACTATGATGTTAATATTACTAGGGGAGGAAAGCATGGGGAATTCATAAACACAACATTATAGTGATCGATACATTGTGACCTGTTCTTAGTTCCCACATGCTCTGCCACTTCAGTCTAGTTTCCAAATCCATACATTTCGATGCCCTAAAAGTAGGATATCTTATTTGCAATAATTGCGATGGTAGTGTGCTTCTTTACCTTCACCTATCTCTTGGCATACTGCAGTGCATGAGACGAGTTATGAATATAAGTATAACCATGCTGGTTTTCCTTCATTTGTCTATTTTTATATTTTGGTATTCATCAAGGCTACTATTTTTATATATTCTCATGGTATGTTCAATATATAGGTTCTCATACTTCTTCCTTCTGTTAGAGAGCAAGGATTGATTATAGTTTACACAAGCAATTGTGAACACTCAATTTTTTCAGGCTCAAAAGCCTATTTTCCCGGACTGCAAACAGTCCGGCTGGACCAAAGGCCATTTTGGAAGTTCATCGAAAGTATGCCAATATGGTACTTGAAACATCCGAAAAATTACGAGGATCGCAGAACTGGTCCCGGAATATTTTGTGGAGGTCCGGAACTCCCGAAAAAGCCTCCGGAAGTGAAAAAGAGAGAAAGGATGGGACACGCCCGCCCTCCACGGCGGTCGCCCGCCCTCGGGTCCGTTTTTCGCCTATAAAAAGAGGCTCCGGGCTCAGTTCTCAGTACAGTCTGTGTTGACGGACATTCCCTTTCTCCCTTACGCTCCTTGCGATTCTTTTACTGCTT
>CANUEP010239332.1:0-11553 GCA_947857235.1 Jatropha podagrica
TATATATATATATATATATATATATATATATATATATATATATATATATATATTTAATATCACTCCCGACTCGGCTAATCTAATTTAAAACGAAATATATTATAAACTGATTATTAAATTATAAAAATAAGTAAATACAGAATATATCATTAATTTGCACGGTGATTTAAGAATGTGAGTAAATATTTATTGTATTTATATTATCCAAACCTAATCAGATTCATGCTTATCACTCTTCTTTTTATATATATATATATATTTCAAAATTTTAAAATCCGTGACATTCATACAAACATACATCGTTATAAAATAACAAACAAATAATGTAAAAATAAAAAAAGCATAAAAATCATATAAATTCACCAACATAAATACACAAACGCTAAAGGAAAATTCTATCTGAAAAACATAGCAGCAAAAAAAGAAAATAAACTAAAAAAAATAATAAAAATAGAAAATTAATACAATAGGAAACACTAAAAAATTAATATTAACAAATTAATGCCTAATAAATAAGAAAAAGGAAAAAAATTAAAAATATATTATAATTGACAATAATTTAAATATTAAAATCAAAATCACATTTTATAAATAATTTATATTCAAATTTAATTTAATTAAAAAAACAACTTAACTGCGTTAAATAATTATTTAAAAAGAAAAAAAAAGAAAGCGGTTATTTAGACCAACGATTTCCTCGCTATTTTTTTCCCGCTTCATAAGGCGATCTCAGACAATTGAAAGAGGAACTTCTTCTCTATAGATCCGCCTTCAGTGCTAACAATTGACAGATTCTCATCAAACTTTTATTTTCCAACTAAAAACTTTTCTATCACTTCTACTCAACCACAATCAATCAATCAATCAATCAATCAATAATCCACTCATTATATCAAAATCTCGAGCAACAAATCTTGATCGCCGGCGCGCATTGTCGCTCTGGCGAAGTATCTCTATTTGGCTTTCTATTTTCAGGTAATATTTATTGCTTTGTGCTTTAATTTTCTTTGAATTAGTTTTGGTTTCTCTGTTTATAATGAAGCTAGTTCTACACAGATTACCAATATCCAAGATTCAACACTTTTTGGTTGGATGAAAGGAGATTCTTCACATATAGATACTTTGTTTATAAATTCTTTGGTTATGTGTCTGATGCGGTGTATGGGGGCATGTTATCTATTCTATTTTATGTTCTCCATCATGATTTGAGTAATTTATAAAATCACTATTTCATTTAGAAAAAGGAAAAAAATGCATAATCTCCTTATGGATGTCATTTTAGATTTTGAAGGTGCATTGTATTGTAACCTATAAATAGTTGTTTGATTATATACTTTTATTTCATTTCTTCAAATCATGTAATCTTTACTTGCTGGATTCTAAAATTTCGGCTAAAAGAATAACTTTTATTTTATTTTTGTTAAAATCTGTATGTGTTTATTAATTCAAATAAATGATGCAAGAATTCATAATTTCTTATAGAACTGGAGCAAGTGGATCAAATCCATGAGGGATTACTAATTTTGATATAGGGAGATATTGAAATGAGCAGATACAAGACCTATTGTACGCCTGAATAAGTGATGAATCAAAGAGGATTCTTCAACTGGTAGTTACTATACAACTATTGATGCTCTATGAATTTGGCTCTTAGAACCAGCGATTGGTTTTGTGGAGTAGAATTCTAAGGTGATGGAGTTCAATGATGGTTTTTTACCAAATGAGCATCGACAACATGCACAATCCACTTCAGAAAGTGTAGATCCATTCTATGTTTCTCCACTGCAGGTCTCGGTCAATGAAAAGTCTCCTGCGTCACACAGCAAAGAAATTCCAAGCAAGGGGAGCCCGTTCAATTCCGATAAACATCCACAAACGCTCTTTCTTGCAGCTGGAGAAGCTCTTGATACATATTATGATTGTTCTGTTGATCCGAATCCAACCTGTGATAGTAGTGAGGTACTCAATTGAATTCTTTTATCTGTAGAGTTATTTTTTCATGATTAAAAGAAGATGCTAAAGCACTAGAGGGCTATTCTTATACTAGAGATGATAAGTTGATATCTATTTGTTATAGGAATATGAAGATAGTATTGGGAAACAATTGGCTGGAAATTTTGAAGAGTACAGGAAGGCGGCTACGGTAATTGTGGAGGAATACTTTGCGACAGATGATGTTACCTCAACAGCCAATGAATTAAGAGAACTTGGAATGCCTGGCTATAGCTATTATTTTGTAAAGAAAGTTGTGAGTATGGCAATGGATAGACACGACAAAGAGAAAGAAATGGCTGCTGTTCTTTTATCTTCTCTATATGCTGATATAATTGATCCTTCACAGGTTTATAGAGGGTTTAGTAAATTGGTGGAGTCCGCTGATGACTTAATTGTAGATATACCTGATACAGTTGATGTTCTTGCATTGTTTGTAGCTAGAGCTGTGGTTGATGATATTCTCCCGCCTGCATTTCTAAAAAAGCAATTAGCTTGTTTGCCTGCAGAATCTAAAGCTGTTGATGTGGTAAAAAGAGCTGAAAAGTGCTATCTAGCAGCCCCTCTTCATGTAGAAGTTATTGAGCGTCGTTGGGGAGGTAGTAAGAATAAAACAGTTGAGCATGTGAAGGGTAATATAAATAATTTACTGGTAGAGTATGTGGTGAGTGGTGACAAGAAAGAGGCTTTCAGATGCATTAAGGATTTAAAAGTTCCTTTTTTTCATCATGAAATAGTTAAACGGGCACTTATAATGGCGATGGAAAGGAAACAAGCTGAAAAGCTATTATTAGATTTATTGAAGGATGCTTCTGAAGAAGGTTTGATTAATACGAGCCAAATAACCAAAGGATTTAGCAGGATGATAGATGCTGTGGACGACTTGTCACTTGACATCCCGAGTGCACGAGGGATATTACAGTCCCTAATATCCAAGGCTGCATCAGAAGGTTGGTTATGTGCCTCGTCTTTGAAGTCACTCTCAACAAAACAGTACCCTTTACAAGATAACGCTACCAAAATTTTCAAGGCAAAGGCTGAATCTATTATTCAAGAATATTTCTTGTCTGGTGATATTTCAGAGGTTTATAGCTGTCTTGAATCAGATAACAATAATGGCTCGGCTGAACTAAATGCTATATTTGTTAAAAAATTGATAACTCTAGCAATGGACAGAAAAAATAGGGAGAAAGAAATGGCTTCTGTTTTGCTGTCATCTTTGTGCTTCCCAGCAGACCATGTTCTGAATGGTTTTGTTATGCTAATAGAATCTGCAGATGATACAGCACTGGATAATCCAGTTGTTGTTGAGGATCTTGCGATGTTTTTAGCTAGAACCGTGGTGGATGAAGTTTTGGCCCCACAACATTTGGAGGAAATTGAAAGCCAGTTTTTAGGGCTAGACTCAATTGGTAGCAAAGTTCTTCAAATGGCAAAGTCATTGCTAAATGCTCGTCTTTCCGGAGAGCGAATCCTTAGATGTTGGGGCGGTGCAGGGTGCAGTAGGCCTGGATGGGCAGTTGAAGATGTGAAGGATCAAATTAGAAAGTTGCTAGAGGAGTTTGAATCCGGAGGGGACATGAGAGAAGCTTGTCGATGCATAAAGGAATTAGGCATGCCATTTTTTCACCATGAGGTTGTTAAAAAAGCATTAGTTATACTCATTGAGAAGAAGAACGAAAGATTATGGCGATTGCTTACTGAGAGTTTTGGTTCAGGGCTTATAACCGCATATCAGATGATGAAAGGTTTCAGTCGGGTCGCAGAGTCTCTTGATGACTTGGCACTAGATGTGCCTGATGCAAAGAAACAGTTTGAAAATTATGTTGATAGAGCTAAACTTGCAGGATGGTTGGATTCCTCATCATTTTGTTTGAACTGGTCAGGAAATATTGTAGAGAATGGCACTTGTCAATGATAATGGTAAGCTTCACAATCTATTCTATTTTAACATATCCACATGAAATTTATGAAATTACTAAATAAGACATAAAACTACTGATCTTTTACAATATGGCAGCTTTCTTTTTGGCATTTTTTTCTTTTTTCTCAATTCCCTTATCAAACTAATGGAACCAAAAATTAGTAAATGGATTTCATTTGGTTTCTCTCACAGTCTATCTTCTATTGCAGGATTCAAGAATATTTTCATAGTCACCTAATTTGAATACTCTTTAACTCTTGGAGGAACTTTATGTGCTAAAGCAGAAGATAATTTGATTATTTTGTAGTGTTAGACAAATTTTAGATATTTAGTTGTAATTTTGTTTTGGGGGGATAATGATAATTTCTTGAAAGGGGAACACAATATTGAAAGTTGTAGTTTGCATTTTATTATTTTGCAGTTCTTTTATCATTTATTTGTTTGATTTAGGATCAGGAGGGCATTTTTGAGTTTAAAATGAGGAAAATTTTTCGTTATAAAAGTATAAAAGCCTGTTTGAAATAAATGAGTTTCATAAAATTTTGTGAAATTCATTTAGAAATCTATGTTTTCATGTTTAGAATAAATGAATTCTATAAAATTTTATAAAATTCATTTAAAAATCTATGTTTTCAAGTTTCGAATAAAAAAAATTGGATTTCAATTTTAATAATTCAATTCCATGGAATTGAATATAACTATACCAAATTTTACAAAAATTGATAAAATTTTCAAATGAATTCCATAAAATTAAACACTCCAATTTTTTGTGATCAAACTACTCTCTTCTTCTACAAATTTAATTTTTTAATTTTTTTACTTATTTCACTTATTTATTTTATCAAATTTAATCAAAATAATAAACTATTAAACTTTATTTCATAAAATTATCCTTCTATAGACTGAAATATTTTCTTTTTTTTTCCTTATTTTTTTTCTTTTTGGACTTCATAATTATTAATACAAAACTACAGTTTTTATCCTTTGCACTAATGTTTCCAAGTATAGTTAATAACAATAATTTTTTTAAATTAATTAGTTAAGTGAAAGACATTTTACGCTTTTTCTTTCTTGAACGGAGATATTTTATACAAATTAAAAATAACTATTATGATAAGTGTTATAATTATTTTATATATTATATTTATATTTATATTTATATTTATATTTATATAAATAATTAATTCATTAATTAGGTTGGAATGTGAGTGTATTATTTATATGAAATTTATTATTTATATCTTAAGTAAAAAAATAAAAAGTTATGATATTATATGTAACAAATATAAATTGGTGTTTATCATTTGTTTTTATTAGATTATTATGTTAAGAGTATTTTAGAAAATAAATACAAATGAATTTTCATTTAAAAATTTCTTCTAAATATAATTTTGTGAAATTTAATTGAATTTCTTATTTTAAATTGTAACATACCAAACATCACAAATTCATTTATAAATGAATTCTACTTAGAATTCATTTACAAATTAATTTTAGAACTATTATTTATTTGTTCCAAACAGGTGGTATGGTTATGTTTGGTATGATGTAATCAACCATATAATAGAATGAAGATTACATTATATAACTGATTACATTATTTAGTTAGACTTTTTCTGGACAATGTAATGTAATCTTCATTACTTAAGTAATCTTTGTCGCTTAATTTGATGTAATATTCATTACATAAAAAAACACATGTATTGCTCATTACATCTAACACGTGTGATACCAATTACATCAAGTTATCCCAATAAAAAATTTACTATTCAAGGCTATTTAACACTACTACCTCACCACCACAACCACTACCACCACCACCACTATCGCTCTATCACCACCACACCCCCGCTCCACCACCACCATTGCTCCATCACTCCCACTACCACCATTGCTCCACCACCTCAATTATCACCACAACCACTCCACCACCCTCATCGCCACTTCAACCACCACTACCACCACCACTGCTCCACCATCTCAACTATCATCGCTCCTCAACCTCAACCACCACCACTTTAACCACCACCAGTGCTCCACCACATCACCACCACCATCAATGCTCTACAACCACCACTGCCTCAACCACCATCATCACCACCAACGCTCTACCACCATCACCACTACCACAACCATTGCTTTGTATTGCTACCACCACCACTACCACCACATGATAACAATTACATTTTGCTGTTTAATATGCAACACATAATAAAAATTATATTTTATTATAGGAATGAGAATAATTAAATGAAAAATCACTAAAAAAAATCAAAATATCTATAATTTTATATTGTAATTTAATTTATTCAATGAAAACATATGAAAAAAAGTTAATTTTATAATGACTTAATCAACTTTTATTTTATTATGTTACATTAGGAGTGAGCATTCTGTTCGGTTAATTCGGCTAATTTGGTTTGGTGAATAAATCTTCCGTTAAAAGTTTAATTAGAGAAAATTAAAATTTTGGTGATTGATTAAAATTAATTTATTCAAATTAATCAAAATCGACTCCCAAAACTACATTATTTTGGTTAAGTAGATAATAAAATTAAAAATAAAAAATATTTCAGTTTTTATTTTGATTAAACAATAAATAATAACTTGGATTAATTTTTATTTCAGTTAAAATTGATTGACCATAAATTTTCAGTTAAATTCAATCAGTTAATTAAAATTTTATTTTCTTTAACTTTAGTTCAATTAAAAATCAAAATTAATTCAGCCAAAATGGTTATGTTAAGTTCGGCTAAAAAATTAATTTGGTTAAGTAAAAAAAATTTTGATTAATTTATTTCGATTAAAAATTTTACTCAAATTAACTGAATTGGCTAAATGATCATCCTCGAATTACACTTTTTTGGCTTATATATTTTTTTTAATTTTTTAATTCAAATAAATTTATAAATCTAAGTGATCTTTAGTAATTTAATATAATAAATAGTTTTCAGTTCATATATATTTTTTACATTAATAATGACATGGTGGTGGTGATGATAGCGGTGGAATGGTGTTTGAGATGGTAGTGGTGGTGGTGGTGGTAGTGGAGTGATTTTTGAGGTGGTGGTGGAGGAGTGGTGGTTGTGGTGATGGTGATGGTAGTGATGGAATGATGATGGTGATGGTAGTGATGGAGTGATGATGGTGGTGTGATTGGTGGTGGCGGCGGTGGTGGTATGATTGATGGTGGTGAAGTAATGGTGGTGGTGGCAGTGTAATTGGTGGTAGTAGTGTTTTAATTACATTACATTATATATATACAAACAAACATAAAAATGGAATCACGATTACATTACATAAATTTTATTAATTATAGTACCAGATAAAATAATGAAATATTAATTTCATTTTATTCCATTACATTTTTCATTGCATTACATCTTGGATTATATTACATTGCATTACATCCAACCAAACATAGCCTAAAATGGTGGTGGTGGTAGTGTAATTGATGGTAGTAGTGTTTTAATTAGATTAAAATGGAATCATGATTACATTGCATAAATTTTATTAATTATATTACCAAATAAAGTAATGAAATATTAATTGCTATCCATTCCATTACATTTTTCATTGCATTACATCTTGGATTATATTACATTGCATTGCAACCAACCAAACATAGCCTAAGAGTTTTATTTAGACCAGTTGGAAATGTACCTTGCATCAACCATGGAACACAAGTTGCAAAAATTTCATTATCGATGATATGCCAAAGCTTTTTAAAAAAAGTCGAGCTCGTGCCATTAGGTCCTAAGGCCTTGTCAAGCTGCATCTAAAAAACCGCAGTTTTGAACTCATCTATCAAGAAAGGGACAAGCAACATGGATCCCCTTCTGTCACCTTCACTGGGATAAAATCCAACACATGATCATAATAACCACTACCTTCAAAAAAGAGATCAATATAATGAGAGTGAACAAGTTGGCAAAGAGCTATATATTATCAGTAATCCACTCCTCATCTGCATTTTGCAAACCCATAATGCTATTCAATTGATTTTTAGCTGAAGCTTGGGCATGAAAATATTGAGAATTAATATCCCCATACTTGAGCCAAAAGGATTTAGCCCGTTGTCTCCAATACAAGTCCTGTTGTGCAAGAGCCATATTAAGTTGAGATTTCACTCGCTGTATCCGATCGAACGATTCTTCCTTTAAGGACAAGTAGAGTGATAATTACTGGTTTTGAAGAGAGTTAATTTGTAGCCCAAAATTGCCTGACAGCTGCCAAGCCCACTTCTACAAGTCTCTACCACACTTGGAAATACGAGAGACCAATTGCCGTGAGGCTGAATCAACCCAGCTTGCAGATACAACATCATAAATTTCCACATGTACCAACTAGCAGTTCTTAAATCGAAATCATCTTCTAGGCTACGACACCTAATATGGAAAAGTTTGCAACAAGAGGATAGTATGGTCAAAAACTGAAGAAACTATATTATCCAATTTATAATTAGGAAACAAGGACAACCAAGTCTCATTAACAAAAGCCCAATCTAATCTTTTGAATCTATGATCAGTCATAAACCGACATCGTTCTCATGTGTAAGCACAACCATGCATAGCCAAACTGGACAAACCACAAATTATTCATAGTTTATAAGAAGCCATTCAATAGATTTACAGGCTAAGGAACACCTCCAATTTTATCTTCTATAGAAAGCATGTCATTAAAATCCCATATAATAAGCCAACGGAGAGTAGAGCGACAGAAAAGGGCATTAATTAAATTCCAAGATTCCTACCGTTGAGCTATTTGAGGGAAACTATAGTACCCCATCAAACACCATTGACCCACCTGAGGAGATTGAATAAGTAAATCATTATACTTTTTTGAAAAATTAGAAACTAGAGCCATAGAATTATTACGCCAAAGGACGGCTAGGCCACCACCCCTACCAATACAATCAACACTAAAACAATTATCAAAACCAAGCTGAGAACGTAAAGCTTCAATTCTATCTACATGCGCTAAAGTTTCAATCAAAAAAATAAAGTCAGGTTTTTTTTTTTTTCTTTTACAAGCTCACAAAGAGCCAACATTGTCAGAGCGTTATCAAGGTCCCAACAATTCCAACTAAGGTAATTTATGGTTGTCGGCAGACCTAGTTCCCAGGTCCCGCCGTTTGAGAAAGATTTACAGTAGCGTCAGCAGAAGATGATAGCACACCAACAGTAGCAAATTCTAAGTTCAACAAGTTATTAACCTCTATCACTTTTCTTGGACGCCTCTTATTTTCATCCATAACCATCAAGTCATCCTCAATAACAAGAATGGAAGATACACACCTATCTTCTCCTTGTGCACCACTTACTGTATCCCTTTGTTCAAGATTCCAAATGCCATAGAAAATAGGTGTACTAAGAGATGAAACTGAATTCAGGGTGCTGACAGAAGGTCCTCTATCACTAGTCACAACTACAATCCCTTCCTGTGATGAAGACAAAATCGAACCAGTACTATCCCTTAGATATGGGTTATTGGCAATTTAGTTTTGTTTAGGTCCAGCTTTCAACCATAAACCTTAGCCCTTAGGCATATCTACATTTTGCACTTCAAACAATCGCTGACAGGATGTCTCAATATGACCTAAGCACCCGTATAAAAAACAAAACTTTGGCAACCTTTCATATTTGAACTTAACTAGCACAAGTGAGCCTCTCGGTTGCTTGATTTTCTTCTATCTTTTCAAAGGAAGACGCACATCAATCTTGACTTGGGTACATAAAAACTTTTTCCAACTTCTGAAAATAGAGGTCGGATCATAAGCCAAGAACTCACCAATGAAATTACCCAATTGCATTGTAATCCCATTTGACAAATCATGTACTTGAATCCAGAATGTAGCATAATTTAAGTCAACATCTAATGGCCCTTCTCCAGGTTGGAGATGATGCAAAACCAACAGATTGTTATTAAAAGAATAAGGCCCCACATCAATCACCCACTTCAGATCAACGATATGGAAAAAGCGAAATAGGTAGCGCTGTGATTCGTCCTCCTCAATATAGACTCCTCTTCTCGACCTTTAGACGGTGGACATAGTTGAACACATATCAAGAAAATTTCAAATCTTGCTAGATAAAAATTTGCCTACCAGACAAAGATCATAAGAGATAGGGGGAGAGGGATTCAGATTTAGCTGTACTGTGAGTTCGTCTTCTTCTATGTCCATCATTGCCAACTATGCAAGAGTTTGTACCATGGTGGAAGCAAAGAATAAATCACAAAAAGGAAATTAGAAAGGTACGAATCGAAAAAGAAACGAGAAAGAAAGATGACCACTAAGTGGCTAAAGAGGAAAGGTAAAGGTTTCTAGAAGAAAACAATACGGTCTAAATAAAAGAGGCTACGGTTTACACTTGCACTAGGCAAGAGAGAAAACTCGCATAAAGCGAGAGCTGATTAAGAATGCTATCGGCAAAAAAGTTTTTAATTGCAAATAGTACGAGTGACAACAAAATAATAAAGATATTTGGTATAGATGAGAAGTTGCATAAAAAAACAATGACAGTTGGAAATTTTCATATCAAAGAACCTGTTTGCAATAAATGAATTCCATAAACTTTTATAGAATTCATTTAAAAATTATGAAGTTTCAGAGAAAAGAAGAAACTGAATTTGGTTATATGTATTGATTATACAAAAAGAATAAACACACTTATGTTTATTTACAGCTATATATCACATACATTACAAACTGCTGCTAACTAATTTGCTTAACTACACAATTGGTTGCAACAAATTAATTTCCTCTAAATGACTTTGGTGCCTTGTTCTCTTTTGATTGCTAACTTGGTTTATTATCTAACACCCATCCCCCCCCCCCCCTCCTCCTCGCCTCGCAAGCTGGAGAGTAGAGATTAACTAGTCCTAGCTTGGAAATAAGAGTATTAAAGGAAAGAGCAGGAAGAGGTTTGGTGCACACATCTGCAAGTTGATATGTAGATTTGAGAGGGAGTAACTTTAGTAAAACAGATTGCACCTTTTCTCTTACTATGTGACAGTCAATCTCAATATGCTTAGTACACTCATAGAATGTAGAATTTGCTGCTACTTGAAGAGCATATCTATTATCATAGTAAAGCAAGGTAGGAGAAGGGTGTAAAACATGCATATCAGTTAACAAATAGACCAACCACTACAATTCACATGTAGTTGTAGCCAAAGCTCTATACTCAGCCTCTAAAGAGGACTTAGAAACTGTGGATTGTTTCTTTGCTTTCCATGAAATTAGAGAAGAACTAAGAAAAATCAAATAACCAGTAATTGATTTTCTTGTATTGATGCAACCGGCCCAATCAGAATCACTAAAGCCTTTTAATTGTATAATAGAGCTTGAGGAAAAAAATAATCCTACCCCTGGAGATCCCTTAAGGTACCCAATACCCTATGTGCAACCTGTAAATGAATAGAAGTAGGAGAATCTAAAAATTGGTTGAGTTGCTGTACAGCAAAGGAGATATTTGGTCTTGTGGAGGTCAGGTAAAGTAACCTACTAATGAGTCTTCTGTACTAAGAAATATCAGATAAAGAAGACCAACAACAGTTAGTTTAAGTTTGGAATCCATGGGGGGGGGGGGGGGGGGGGTTTTGCAGGCTTGGAAACCAAAAAACCTGTGGCAGAG
>CANUEP010239387.1:0-70254 GCA_947857235.1 Jatropha podagrica
CACTTTGATTACCAAGTGTGATTTAGATTCTTTAGTATGTGATGCATGTGAACTTGCCAAACACATTAGGCATTCTTATTCTCCAATTATTAATAAAAGCTTTATTCCTTTTGCTACTATTCACTCTGATGTATGGGGTCCTATTAAAACTGTTTCTCTTTCTGGATATAGATGGTTTGTGATCTTTATTGATTGTTCCACTAGATTGACTTGGGTTTATTTGATGAAAACAAAAAATGAAGTTTTTTCATGTTTTTAGAACTTTCATAAAATGATTTGCACCCAGTTTGATGCGCATATTAAAATTCTAAGAATTGATAATGATACTGAATATATGAATACAGTATACAGTTTTTCATACATATTTAGATTCTAATGGTATCATACATCAAACTAGTTGTGTCAATATTAGTGCTCAAAATGGAGTAGCTGAAAGGAAAAATAGGCATTTATTAGGAGTAGCTAGGTCACTTATGTTCACTATGAATCTTTCCAAACCATATTGGGGGATGCTATTTTAACTGTTGCTTACCTTATCAATCGTATGCCTCTTGGTACTTTGAATTTTAAAACTCCATTAGAGGTTCTTCCAGGAAAAAATTCTTATATTGTGCCTTCTAAAGTCTTTGGTTGTGTTTGTTTTGTTCATCAGAACGGTCCAAGCAAATTAGATCCTAGAGCCTTGAAGTGTGTGTTTGTTGGTTACTCTACTACTCAAAAAGGATACAAGTGTTATTATCCTCCCCTTAGGAAATATTTTGTGAGTATGGATGTTACCTTTAGAGAGTTTGAGCCTTATTTTCTGTCCAGTCACCTCTTCAAGGGGAGAAATATCATAAGGAAGAGGTGATAGATGACATTTCTTTCTAGGGGGAGATTCCAATAGAGATAGACAATAGGAGAGACGAACCACCCAAAACTCTAGGGAGATTGGATAGACCTGATTTGAAAACCTACACTCGGCGGATTAATACAGATGCAACCATCGAGCATGAGACCTCTGATCAACCGTCCTCTCCAATTTCAGTCTCTGAAAATACAGAAGCACAAGAACCTGGTGAGTCTTTTTTAATCCCTGTTGATTCTGTTTCTAATCTTGGTTCTAGCCCTTCTGACAATGATCTTGATATTCCTATCGCTCTTAAAAAAGGAGTTAGAATATGCACCAAACATCCCATCTCCCATTTTATCTCCTATAATGCTATGTCTCCTTCCTATAGAGCCTTTGTTTTGTATGTTTCTTCTATTTCTATACCGCAGGATTGGCAAGAGGCATTACAAGACTCAAAATGGAAGGCTGCAATGGTTGAGGATATGAGAGCTTTGGCAAAAAACAAGACATGGGATCTTGTAATTTCACCATCAGGGAAGAAACTAGTTGGATGTAAATGGGTGTTCACGGTTAAACATAGAGCAAATGGTTCAATTGAGAGGCACAAGGCTAGATTGGTTGCTAGAGGATGCAGTGAGACCTATGGAGTTGATTACTAGGAAACATTTGCCCCCGTAGCCAAGATGAATACTATCATAATCTTATTGTCTTGTGCAGCCAACCTTGACTGGGAGCTGCATCAATTTGATGTTAAAAGTGCCTTTCTACATGGAGATTTGAGAAAAGAGGTGTATATGGAGATCCCATCAGGATTTGTTGATGACAAGACTATAGGAAAGGTGCGCAAGTTGAAGAAGTCATTATATGGGCTGAAACAGTCACCAAGAGCATGGTTTGAAAGGTTTAGTAGAGCCATGCTTTCTTTTGGGTACATTTAGAGTGATGTTGATCATACCTTGTTCAATAAACATCATGCAGGTAAGATCACGTTACTTATTGTTTATGTTAATGATATAGTGGTGACAGGGAATAATAAAGAAGAAATGACTCATTTGATAAATTTGTTAGCCAAGGAGTTTGATATTAAGGATTTGGGAAAGTTTAGATACTTTCTTGGAATTGAAGTTGCTAGATCTAAAAAAGGAATTTTCATCTCTCAAAGGAAGTATATTCTTGATCTATTTAAAGAAAATGGTATGTTGGGATGTAAGCCTACTGAATCACCCATTGAAGCTAATCACAGTGCTTCAAGTTGGACTGGGAAGTCCAGTCGATGTAGGCAGATATCAGAGATTGGTTGGAAGACTATTTTATCTTTTCCATTCTAGACCAAATATTGCTTATGCTGTTAGTCTAGTGAGTCAGTATATGCATGATCCTCGGGAATCTCACTTAGAAGCCATGCATCGAATTTTGAGATATTTGAAATCAGCTTAGGTAGAGGGTTGTTATTTTCCAAACATGGTCATTTGAAAATAGAAAACTATACGGATGCAGATTGAGCTGGTTCCCTTGATGATAGGAGATCGACCTCAGGTTATTGTGTTTTTCTTGGTGGAAACTTAGTCACTTGGAGAAACAAGAAATAGATTGTGGTTGGTAGGTCCAGTGCAGAAGCTGAGTATAGAGCCATGGCACAAGAAATTTATGAACTTCTATGGTTGCGTAGGGTGATGAAAGAATTAAAGTTGTTTGAAGCAGCAGATACATCTTTGTTTTGTGATAGTAAAGCAGCCATCAGTATAGTGAATAATCATGTCCAACATGATCGAACTAAGCACATAGAGATTGATCGTCATTTTATAAAGGAAAAGATAGTTGAAGGTTCCATTCAAGTTTTCTATGTGGCTTCAAAAGAACAACTAGCTGATGTTTTTACGAAGGGCTTGAGTAGCAAGTTGTTTCATCCTTTGGTTTGCAAGTTAGGCATGTGTAATATATTTGCACCAACTTGAGGGGGAATGTAGAGATTTGTAGAATATTATCTTTTCTAGTTTAGCTTTGTTTTCTATTTAGATTATTACCATGTTAGAATCATTCTTTGTGTATATATAGAATAGAATTGTATACAGATAGTGTGAATGACAACAATAAATTACTTTCCTTCAAAAATCTTTAAAATCCCATTCGCAATAATCAACTAAACTCAATAAAACTTTCAAATGCGCAAGTTCAAAGCTTTTTCATATCAAATCAGAGCCATAAATGTAGAGCATAATGCAAAACCTCACACTTCATAGTCCATTGCATCACTAGGTATCAAAGATTCGCAGAGAAAGGAAAAAACTAATAGTAGCATGTATACACCAAGGAAACCCATACTAGTCCATTGTGGATCCATCGTATGGATCAATTTACTTATTGTTTATTGATGGCACCCTCATAATAAGATCCTACTTGGCAGCTATTTTTAAGAATCTATTTGGCAATAACTTTAAGATAATATTAGCCTAATAGCCTTTTGACCCTACATTTCTTTTATTTACATTGTTCATAACCTAAAAATTATAGTGGTATTTTGAGGTTGAGAAAGTCTTTCATGAAACTTTTGATCTCCTAACTTAACATCTATTCAATTAAAACTTTGATCTATTTCGCAAATATAAATATATGGATCGTGTTAAAGATTTGACATTCATTTTCACTTTATTTTAATTAACTTTTTAAAATTATTTTACATTTAACACCTAATCAAAAAGCTATTTTTATTGAACACTTTTACTTTGAACCACTATATAAACAATTAACTACTAATAACTAACAGCTACTACAACAGTTAACAAATAATAGAACAACTAAGTTATAAGAACAAATCCATAGCAGATCAGCAGAACCCTAAATTTTTGCACAACAGAACATAGTTCATGTATCATTAAAGACATATTAGATTTTATCCAAGATAATTTGGATCCATGTAATAGGTACAATGCCATTAGGTCTGGCGTCTAAAGCTGAGAGTAGGCATTCGGCAATGGCAATTCCACAAATTACAATCACCAAAAGTATTATCATTCAGAAAATGTCCTAAAAAGGTATAACATTTTTGAGAAGAGAAAGTGATTCAAGTGAATGAATTATTTTTAGGACTAAAACAATAAATGACCATATCTTCACTCACAAGGAGGAGCTCTTGATTGAGGACTGCTGACTTCACTGTTTAGACTCAAGACTATAGCCTCAAACTTACTTGGTCAACTTGGATGGCTTGCATGCAATTTAGGCTTGTCCCCTGAACCCGGAAAAGTGCAATCTTGCCTTCATCATAAGTATCATCCACTATATCATTTTCAGTTATGAAACTCTTATACCGTCTACTCGAACCTCCCTACATGAAACAGCAAAACAAAAGTATCCCACACATCACAATCCATAACTTAACAGGAGAAGTATAATTAGCTCTAGGAATTTCAAAAAAAAAAAAAAAAAGAAGCAAAAGCATGTCCAGTTGTTACACACCTTAAAAATAATTAGTGTCCGGAAAATCAAGAAAAGTTGAAGCGGCTCCTTGTCCTGAATAACTCGAGCCTGAAGTCAGAATATGCAAGACAAAACAAAAGGAAAATATTAGCTCTAGTGATGTAGGAACAGCAAATTAATGGTCTGGCAGTATATCGTGAAAATTTTTTCACAAATTTGAGACAACTAAGGTCGAGGGTGCCTGAAGCTTCTCAAAAGCCTAAAAATTCTTCACAATAATAAATTCTTTTCACAAAAAAATTAAAAACAGCAGATATGATTTAAATGTACAGGAAGTTTAATTAAGAAATTATGCAGAAAAAATTATCATTCTGCATCGCAAGCAACTAAAAAGTGAAAATAGACACCAAATTTTTTAGTTTGGGTCGACATGAACTTTGCTCTAGTCATACTTTCGATGGTAACATTATGGAACCAAAGGTGTGCCAGTCATTTCAAAGATAACTGATTCTTAAACAAAGAGGGATTCTTTACTCTTGATCAGACACGACCGCTAACTCATGCAAACAATCTATGGGGTTATATTATGTTCAGATAAAACAGAATGTGGTTTTAATATGGATGTTAGAGCAGACCTCCAAGGTGACATTTTCAATGTTTTACTATTTGGATTCCAACTTAATACATCATTTTGATCACATAAAGACAGCTGCAAAATAATATTACATGAAAGGTATCATATGCCAAGACTCTAGAACAAAATATGACTAGTGCATAAATATCTAATTTACGGTCAATGACTAACATACTAATTGTACAAGAGTTTCCAAAAGATGTACATAGAACTAACCAAAACTGGATCCCGCTTTGTTGAGTCTGCAACAGTATTCATATGGGAAATGGCATCAACTCTATCTTCCTACAAGCAATGAAAAATCATAAGCAAATAAGAGAAAGTTATAATTTTGCAAATTAATTAATGAGTCAATCTACATTTTTAATTTGGTTCAGATGCCAAAATAATATTCAAAAAGAAAAAAAGGAAACCACAACAATTTTCATTGTAAAGCCAGATTTATCCACTTATGATCTTGTCTTTTTGTTTCCAGGTCATTGGAGCTTTTAGTGGATTTTAATGTTAAAAATAAAGCAACGTTATCAAAACTCATAGCATGCTGAAATCAAAAGAGAGAAAAGTACAATCTGAGTTTTTTTCTCAAGAAAATAAACATGAACTGACTACCCAAGTTCAATATCTCATGTAAGAGCATCTTTGTTAAACCATGCACACCAAGTGTGAACATGTAGTTTACCAAGCATTGAGACATACAAAAACAGTGTCTGAAATTCAATTTCACTGCCATGCATACCTGTACACTGCCACGACCAAGCCATGCATAAAATAGATTTTCTTCCCTTTCACTGCCAGCATATTTATATTGAACAATATAACAATTCCCACTGAAAAGCCTTGTCTGCTCTTCGACTGGAACAAGGATCAACTCATCATCATTTACCCGCCAAACCTAAATTATTATCATTTTGCATCAAATGAAAATTCTTTACATTGTAGGCAAAGATATTTTAAAAAAAAAAAGGTATATTTTAGTATGGGGCTACTTTTAGTTTGCCTTCGCAATTTATGTAGGGCTGGCAGTCTTCTTCATCAGGAAGCTCCTCCACATCATAACCCTGATGCTTAAATATTGCTGAAAATTGGAAAAGAAGCTGAAGTTAAGGTGAAGGCCATTACAAGAAACAAAATTCACCAACCAAGTACAAAACAAATTCTTCTAAGTGCTAATTTTTCTTCTTTTTTTTTTTTTTTTAATCTGTCTCTAACTTTGCTGCAGCGACAAACCTGCTACTTTTCCTCGACCTTCTTCATACAACTTAGGCTCCACCTTAGGCCAACTCTCAAAATATGACCTAAATATGGAAGTTTCTAACCCTTCAGTAAGAAATGTTAAATGGATTGTTGTAGATCTGCTCTGACTTCTCAGAAAATCCTGTAAAACATCAGCCAATAATGAGGTTAGGAACAATGTCTTTGAGAATTGCTATGGAATGCATTATTTCATTGATTGAAACAACTTTCCAAATCTGGATAATGCTTTCTCCTCATACTTCATGATTCCTAGTTTGTGGTATAAATTTAGAATTCAAAATGCTAATACTTAATTATGGTATAATTGTCAGGAACATCAACCAATTAAAGTGCATAATATGTCTAGGATCTGCCGAGTAGGTTAGGGAATAATCAAAAAGTTGACTGAAAAGTTTGAAGTAAAGTTGTCATTTCATCTAAGTACTGGACACGCAAAAGCTGTACACGAACTTGGACCATAAATTAGACATATTTGCTCCCTTGTATTTTGCGCAGGACAGATTGCCTCCCTTAGGCTTGCTCCATTACATTTTTCACTAAACTTAACCAAAACTACAAATTCAAACCCTAAATGTAGCCCATTTACTTGGTCGCATGAAGAATTTATGGCATATTTTTATGATATCCTTCTAAAATTCGTACTTATCTAAACCAACATCTAGTTTTGATATCCTGAGATGACTACACCAATTTCCTTCCTAAGCATAATATCCATAGTACAAATTACGTACTTCCCAACTGCAAGTACAGGGGAAGAAGTGGTTTGGAAAGAGACATACAAGAAAGATGATGGTGAAGAAAACTTTTCTTACTTCAGTGGCTGAAATTGACATCTTCCGTTCTGTAACTGAAGTGTTTCGACCCCTCCATACAAAAATTTCAGCACCACAATCCAGCATATAGCACTTGTTTGACTCGAGCATTTCTTTGTTTAATGAATTACCTTCACATGGACATAGTTTACCCTGTAATGTTATCCTGTTGATAAGAGAATCTTTAGTATTTCTTGAAAAAAATTATATTGTGATATTTGAATTGAAGACCAACATGAGGATAGAAAAAACACATAGATGCCAGCTAACACAGATAGAAAGAGATTTATGCACAACTTGGGAAATCCCTCAAAATTCGAAAAAAATTAATAATCAATGAACTTGGGCAAGTTAGAACAAAAAGAAGCCATTATAGATATTCGAATATAAGAGGTGCAGTGCATCCTTTGGCTGACCTGTGTGCAAGATGACTTTGGCATTAGTCATCCAAGCCCAATTGAGTATGCAGGGATTTTGCGTGATATTAAACATGCTTACCAGACCAAGAATAGACACAAGTTCCAATTAGCAAATCTACTAAGGAAGTATAAAACTCACCAAAATAGTTGTATAGGTGGAGTATCAGATTCCTCCTGAGCATCAGATGGCAAATCCCTTGGAATTGGTGCATAACCACCAAACAAACTCCAAAATTCACCAACATCAGAATCACCAACAAATTTTCCATCCTCTGCAAGGCAGAGCAATTAATTGAAATTTCCCCTATTTAATGTCATCGGGGATAGAGGGAGGGAGGAAGAGTAGAAATATGAGGAGAATTTCTAACCTATGGCTGCCACCTCACATAATCCGCCATGTTTGTTTTCCTTGATATACTGAACAACCTCCAAAGCTTTAGCTCTTTCTTGTATGGTAGAGTTGCATCCACAGAAGAGGAAAATTTTTGATGCAGTGTCAAGTATGAATACATCGTTGTGATTTAAGGATGACCGAGAAAAAGGGACCTGAAACACATTAGACATCTTAAAAATCATCTCCCAACTCTCTAACCAGGCTTAGAGAACAAGAACTTAGGCATAATTTGTAATAAAGAAAATTAAAATAAGCCCAGCATCAAGACAAGAAATGCAGGTTTGGAATCATCTTCTATATGGAAGTTGGTTCATGTCGATATATTCAGCAGTATACGTTGTCAATGATATGTAATGGACACACATGGGACAGGCAGAGATAAATATTAGCTATACAATGATTATTTACAAAATCAAACTTTCCAAGGACTAGATAATAAAATGACAGTGAATATCAGCATGCCAGCATTTGTCTCAATAAAGTTCAAGTGATAGCTAAGAAATCAATTTCCACAAGCATGATAATTGCCATTCTTGAACCTTCAAAGACAGCTTACTTCTTTCACAGAAACAACATGATCGCCCTTGCATCTTAGCAAGCTAATTCTGTATGATTGGTCATCCAAGTGCCCATGCTGTGACAAATATTCTCCTTCAGCAGGTATAATACAAGGTTTGAAGTATGACAAGAACCTCTCTGTTTCCTGGCCCTGAACTTCCCTATACTGGACGGTACAGGACCCTAAAGCTGAATCTAATTCAAGTGCTTTGTCTGATGCCAAGGATGAATCCTCCTGAAAAAATCAGTTTGCAACTTTAGAATGTCCTCTAGCAATGCAAACTATCAAATATTTCAAAATTTTTGCCCATATACAGTGGCTGTCTTACAACAGATACCAACTTGTACGTATTACAATTTACAAATGCAAAACCGTGAACAGCTATGCTTAACAATTCATCAATCTCCTTTGGTTAAAAACTTATTGTAGTTGAACAATAATAAATTGACATGAGCCACAAATACATTGAAGCTCGACCTCACCATATGCTTTCCTTTCCTCCTTATTTTCAAATAAATGGAATAAATTCAAGACACTTCACCTACATTTCTTTAATTATAATCTCCTAATTATGTGATTGTTAGGCTAGTCGCAAAATCATTCCCTTATATCTACTTACAATCATCTTTGGCCACATTTAGTTTAGTCTAGAAATGGAAATGCTTTGAAATAGGATCTCTTTCTTGTTTCGTATATTCTATATAGGGAATTCAAATATATTTAAATAATGTTATTGTAGAATAACTTGAATTTATGAGTAAAATAGCACCTAATTTTAATTGCAATTTTTAAATTATCATAAAGTTAAATTCAATTATCTCAAAAATGAACACGGAATGGGAAATTTGCAGGAAGCATTAATTTTCATTTCCCAAGGGAACAAAACACGCCACCTAACACTCTAAAACACAGTGATTGAAAATGCAGAAAAGCACTATATAAGTTGAAAAGATAATACAAAAACCTCATTCGAATCTTTTCCTATCCAGTAATGTACGTCGTGCCGAGGAGCCCCATTTTTAAGCAAAACGGTCTGTTCAAAATTAACGAATCATAAGGTCAAGCTCTCAATTCATATTCAAATAGAGAATAAAAAGAAGTCCATACACTACAAAGCAAGTATTAGTACGCGCGAAATTAACTCGACAATGAAGAAGAAATGGCAAATAAAATATTTCAGAAGTAGAACCTACATTCAACACTATATAAGCATTTCCAGAATAGAACTTCCCATGCAAGGATTTCGGAAGTGGAATCAACCGTAGATTCTCCACGCACCAGATCTCCAAACCGCTAAACGCATAACCGATAAAAGGAAAACAAAGTCACTGTATACTTACAGCAGAGCTAAAAACAGCTTCCATGGCAGCACAAACTCAAACGGAAAAAAGAAACGCAAAGGATACAGTTTTGCTCCTGCGCCATGGAAGAACGAATCAATATCTTTAGTATCAAGCGCCATTATATTTCATCGGTCTTACAAATATTTCCTGCACTCCAAAAATGAAAAAATATCAGACAGTAGTTGATAGCGGAACACAGTCAAACGCCATGAAAGAGGGACTGAACAAGCAAAATCTCACCTTATCAGTAACAATTGGAGTTCTGAAGATAATTAGGAAAATTAGAAAGAGAAAGCAATGCTTAATTTGATTGATTTGCTTGCAAATGGTAATGGTAACCGAAAGTGGAAAAAGATTGAAGAAAATTAGAGCATGCTTTGCATTATCGCTTGGCTTTGCTTTGTCGGCCAGCTAAGATAAGGGGCCCACACTAAGTGTTAGGCTGTAGCTTTATCGGGATTTAGACTCTTAGATTGGAGTGGGAAATGAAAATGAAAGGCGGTGCTTGCTCGTTCCCGCTCCTTTCGTTTTTTCAACTTCTCCGGCGTCGTTTTTGGATGTGGATTCACCTGATTACTCCACCTGGATAATATAAAAAAATAAAATGAAATAGAACACCACCAAACAAACAAAGACATTCTAACCAAAATATTCTTGAGTTGACTAATTTTTTAATATTCTATATTTTTCAATATCTAAAAATCTTAATTTACATTATTTCCAATATTTATCTAACTTTTAAAATTAGTGTTATATATATATATATTAATGTCTGTGTCATATCTATATATATCCTCTATCTATTTATATTTATATCTTTACATATTTCTATATATTTATGCATATTTATCAGACTTTCTATCTATATATATTGTCGATATTTACATTGGATATTTGTATTTATAATATTTATGTAGGTATATTTATGTATAAATTTATTAAAATTAAAAATAAAGAGAAAGATTAATTAGTATTTTTTTTTTACTTTTCTTTTTTCTTTTTATAAATTTCAAGTTTTGGTTTGTGTTGATATTTACATTTTTCCAAAACATGCTAGGAGACAAATTATAACAAGAAATCCTATATTTTATATTGACTTGCTAAGTTTTACTCAGATCACTGAGATAGAGATGCCATTATTTATGTGTGACAGTTAGGGTTTCTTTTTAAGCAATTGGAAATAGAGTGAGATGAATAAATAAATAATAATAATATATAGGCATTTAGAAATATAAACACTTATCAGCTAACTCGCTGAGTTAGAGTTAAGTTAAAACTAATTCGTTTATTGAATCAACACTTATCAGTTCTTGAATGAGCCCAAATCATTATTTTGAACTTAGTTTATTAAGTTTACCGAATAAGTTTGAACGAACTTTTCTTCAATCAAGTATTAAGTTACTCACCATCGGTTTATTTCATTTATAATCCTAATAAAATTTATGTATTTATAATAACAATTAATATTTTATTTGATTTGAACGATAAATTACTTAGATATTTTATATTTAGATTCTTTTTCAAAAACTTATTATTTATAATGTACACATATGAATTATTGCTATATGTCAAAAGGGTCAATGGAAAAACAATACAAATTCCACATGTGCACCCAAGAAGAAGAGGGAGTGGAGGGGCCACTGCCTCTCTTGACTTCAGAAAAAGGTACAATGGTTGATAAAAGTTAGTATAGGTTTGAACGGTAGCTTGGTGACAGTCTTGTGATTTGAAATAGCTCATCACAAGCCAATTATTATTATTTTTTTTTTTAGAAAAGATGGAAACTTTATTAGATAAGTAAAGCATCAGAGGCCAAAATGACACAAATGGCAGCTGGAATTGAACTCCAGACAGTAAGACTAGCATCTAAACACGCCACACCTGCTAAAGCATGAGCAGCAGTGTTTGCTCTCCTACCAACCCAAACTACCGAACTGACATTAGCGACTATAACAAGATGTTTACAATCACTAATTAAAAGATCAAAATCGGAAAAATCTTCAACTGCAGAATTCATTATTTAAACGTTGCCACAAGTATATTATTCTATTATTTTTTTAATTTATTTTTAATATATAAATATCTTAAAGCATTTATAAATATATTTAAATGAGATAATAAAAGTACTTAAATATACACAAATATCATATAATTAATTAATTAAAAATATGACAAAAGGAATATATTATACATAAATAAAAAATTTATAATTTTATGAGGTACTCATTTGAATTAAATATTTCGGATGAGGGTTAAAAAAAGTTCTGTATTTTTGTCTAAATTAAATTTTTTCTTAGTTTATATTCAAAGAAAGCATTAATTTTTTTTTAAAAAAAAGAAGATTCTAGATGCATAATTATAATTATATTGGACAATTAAAATTCATAGATCATCCTCTTATTTGTCAAAGAAATAATTGATTTTAAAAATTATTGTTTTATAGTATAATGCAATAAAGTAGACATAAAGGTCATTGAAAATAAATATAAAAAAAAAGAGAGAAGAAGAAAAAGAAAATCTTAAACCTTAGTTGCTCTAACATAACGAACTGTGTAAGTAGCCATCAAAATTTGCGTACGTGGCAGATACATACTGCAGGTAAGGACAATAGAGTAAATACGAGGATAATAAAGGTCAAATATGTCGAATTGTGTAACATATAAGGGTAAAATAGGTGGTTTCTGTCAAAATCACTGTTTCATGGACAAGGATTTTGGTTTCCGCACTGCATTTTAATATATTTCATTTTTATTTTTATCTATAATATATATATATATATTTTTTTTACATTTGTTGGAATTTTAATGGAGTTTATATTATAAATATATTAACATTCCACGCCCTACATTTTTATTTATAATATGTTCCTTTTTATATGTTTATATTAATATTGCATAATTATTTTTTCAAAATATTTTTTGGTGTATTATAAATTGATAGAATTCTTTAATGTAATTAATTTTGATAACATTTTTGTAAAATTCACAATAAATAAAATTATAAATCCAAACATTACGAATAAATAATGTAAAATTTCATTATAAAATTTAATTTTTTATATTCAAACTCAAAAAATAATAACACGATTCAAAAATAAATTTAGAATTGTGTGAAATTGTTGCTAATTTCAAATCAAAAAATACAATTAGAAACTAAAACTAACAAATAAAAAATATCTATACAAAATAATGGGCTAGAGATAACCCATGAGCCCAAGACCCACCACCATTTATTTTTCAAAATCCGAAGTGGGAGTGGGACTTTAGTCACACTCAGCTGTTTTCCTATTCAGCGGTCTCGTTTTAATTAACGATCTTTTTTATAATATTTAAAATAATATTTTATAAAAAAATTTAAAAATTAATTTATATAATGTTTTCATTTTTAGACTGTAACAACTTTTTGAATAATTTTTAGAATTTTGACTTATCAAAATAGTAAACGCTACTTAAAAAATTATTCGATAACATAACGTTTGGATTAGTTTTTAGAGATTAGAGTAATATTTTATGAAAAATTAACTCATATAATGTTTAAGTTTTAGCAATTCATAAAATACTATTCAAACAGTTAATAGCTAAATACCATTAAAACAATTAACAGCTATTAAAATAATTAATTTTGTCAAACAAACTCTTAATATAAAATTTAAATTTTAGTGTTTTATGAGAAATACAAATGCTAAAAAGTTATTCAAACAGTTACATCTTATTTAAATAATTATCTTTTTAGCAATCAATCATAGTAATTTGATTGATTTTTTTATTTATGTGAGAAGCAGTTAGATTGTTTTTAGTAATCTGACGAGTCAAGGAAGGATTACATCTTATTTTATAGCCGGGCAGTGTTATTTTGTAGCAAATAAGGGTAGGATTGTCAAATTATCAAGAGTGATTTTGCCAACAATTTGATATGTAATATTCAAAAATTAGAAATATATTAGCAACGGAATCAGAAACGGATTTCTTAAACTCGTAAGAATTTCATCCGCAATCAGCAACTGACAGAAACGGCATTTAGAAACGGAATTTGAGTTGCTAAATTTTCAACATTAATACTTTCAACGACCTGAAAGGAAAATCTCTCATACGAGCTCTCTCTCGCACGTGTATCAATAGCACAGCCTCGCCCCATCCCTAGCCGTAGTCCCAGCCCCAGACCTAGCTCATCGCCGCGGCACCCAGCCACCGCTACAGCTCGTCGACGCTGCACCCTGGCGACTGTCGCCACTCATCGTCGCGTCATAAGGTGATCCCAGTCACCGCCGTCGCTCGTCAGGAAGTGGTGTTATCTGAACAGAAGAAATCTCTGGTTGGGTAAATCTGTTTCTTGTTTGATTGAGTGTTTGACTTTACCCTAATATTAGAAATTTGCCATTGAATGTTGGGTCGTGGTTTGAAATTGAGAGTTCTTCCGGTACGCAGTTGAATGAAATTCTAATCCCTCAAAACGAGTATAGGACTTTTTTTTTTTTGGACTTCTTAACCTCAATTAGTGGCTTATTTGAGATGTATCTTAAAATTAAATGGAAAATCTGAACTTGGCATGATAAATAAGAACAGAACTGTGGCTTTGTATACAATAAAGGATACTAGGAAAAGATGAACCAGAAAATGGGACTGTAAAGCCGGGCAACTTATTGAATTTACTTTAAATGATAAGGAGTTGGTTAATTATGTTCTTTGCTTTAATTTACTTTTAAATCACTTAAAATTTCATGTTTCTTAATTTTGTTTTCCACAGCAACAGCTATTATTTTTTTTTTGCTTTTGGGAAGGCACAAATTACTGCTTCTGCATTTCAGGTAACAGGTTTCATATTTTAATTTTTATGGTTCAATTTTTTGTTTTCATTGTGTTGCTGATCGTGTAAAATGCTGAAACATAGATTCAAGACTAGCTCTTCTTATTACTATATTTTCTTGCAAGCAGTAGAGCTCCAATTTACTTTCAAGAAAACTTTCAAGAAACTCTTATTGGAACTATATTTTTCACGAATTTGTGTGACTATTGCTAAATCTATTATATAATGCTTGTAATTTTCTATTTTTCGGAAAGTTTTTGTAATTTATGACGATTATTACAAGTATCATATATTAGTTAGTGGTGGTAGAGGATAAGTATGTTGATGGAGATGATTCTCTAGACCTATAAAATCAAAAAACATACATTATATACATTCTGAAACTGTCACTTTTCCCACTAAAGCACTCAATTAACTGACAAAGCTCCCTTTTTATCTCTTAATTGATAAACCATATTTCTAGACCTGATGAAGATGATTTGAGAACCAAGAGATTTTTACTTTCTGTTTTTTATTTGTTTTCATTTTTGACAAGTAATAATTTCAGTTTACTTGTGCGTAAACACTCATCAGTGTTTTCAATTTAATGATGTCAGTTTACTCATGATAAATTGAAGGAACTTTTAACCTTCCACCCGAAAAAAAAAAAAAAAACTAACTATCGACCTTATTTTTTTATTCAATACTAAAATATACAGGTAGGTGAAAAACTTTTTACTATAACACCCCTTATGATTTTCCAGTTTTTTAATTAATTTTCTTTAAATAAAACAATGTTACAGTCATGGTATGATTAAATAATTTAGCTTTCATTAATATGAAAACTCAGCTGCTATTAGTTATTTGTTCACTAGATGGGCTATCTTATCTGAGCTCTCCACCATGATTTGGATTTGAGTTTTTACACCCTGTAAATTTCTCTCATACAGTTCTTTCTTCTCTTCTCTTTTGATCAGGTGTTGGCAACCATGTCTTCTGCTAAGGATGCTGATCCATCTCTTGGTTACCTGACCCGAAAAGACACCGAGGTGAAGCTTCCTCGGCCAACGCGGGTCAAAAATAAGACCCCCGCGCCAATTCAAATCACCGCGGAGCAGATTTTACGTGAGGCACGAGAACGCCAGGAAGCTGAAATCCGGCCTCCAAAGCAGAAAATCACAGACTCAACTGAACTTGCTGACTATCGCCTGCGTAAGAGAAAGGAATTTGAAGACCTAATTAGACGAGTTCGATGGAACGTTAGTGTATGGATAAAATATGCGCAGTGGGAGGAATCACAGAAGGACTTTAATCGAGCTCGCTCAGTTTGGGAACGGGCACTTGAGGTTGATTACAGGAATCACACCCTATGGCTCAAATATGCAGAAGTCGAGATGAAAAACAAGTTCATTAATCATGCAAGGAACGTTTGGGACCGAGCTGTTACGCTCCTGCCTCGTGTGGATCAATTATGGTACAAGTACATTCACATGGAGGAGATGCTTGGCAATGTTGCCGGTGCGAGGCAGATATTTGAAAGATGGATGAGTTGGATGCCAGACCAACAAGGATGGCTCTCTTACATCAAATTTGAGCTTAGGTATAATGAAATCGAACGCGCAAGAGGGATTTTTGAACGTTTTGTCCAGTGTCATCCAAAAGTCAGTGCATGGATTAGATATGCCAAGTTTGAGATGAAAAATGGAGAAGTTGCGAGGTCTAGGAATGTGTATGAAAGGGCAGTTGAGAAATTGGCTGATGATGAGGAGGCGGAGCAGTTGTTTGTGGCTTTTGCTGAGTTTGAGGAGCGATGTAAGGAGACAGAGCGTGCAAGGTGCATCTATAAGTTTGCTTTGGATCATATACCAAAAGGTAGGGCAGAGGATTTGTATAGGAAATTTGTGGCATTTGAGAAGCAATATGGGGATAAAGAGGGAATCGAAGATGCAATAGTGGGGAAGAGGAGATTTCAGTATGAAGATGAAGTGAGGAAGAATCCGCTGAATTATGATTCATGGTTTGATTATATTAGATTGGAGGAGAGCGTCGGGAATAAGGAGAGGATTAGGGAGGTTTATGAGCGTGCAATTGCTAATGTGCCACCAGCTGAGGAGAAGAGATATTGGCAGAGATACATATACTTGTGGTAAGTTTTTGAGTTGGAATGTGGAGTTTAACATATATCTGTTGTTAACAACTAAAAGTTTATTTGGCTAAATATTGATTGTTTCTTTGTTTCATGCAATTCAGGATCAATTATGCTCTCTATGAAGAACTGGATGCAGGAGACGTCGAGAGAACACGGGATGTCTATAGGTATGCCTGCTTTGCTGTTTTGTATACGTTAGTTAACCTTTTGGTTTAACTAGATGAAGCTGTTGACTTGTTATTTGTACTTTACTGTGAAAAGTTCTTAACAAGTGCTTTTGCAAAACCCTGTTCAACCTTCCTTACAATTGGGAATATTCCAGTGTTTTGAACAATTGGCTTGGTCTCTATGCTGTAGAAATAAATCCACTGATTCCTATGTCCAACAATCTAATTCTTATAATTTTTTGTAATTGTAATTAGTATGCTGTGACAATGTTGTTTCCCTTGTTTAACAACTGAACATTATTACTACTATGAAATTTGGTCTCGGAAGTTCTACAGCCAGGTCTTGCTTTATCTTCTAGTTTTCATAGTTCTCTAGTTAAATATGGAAGCTTAATGCTTGTGTTAATATCGAGACATTGGATATTTCAAATTTTTCTTAGTTTGATTGATGGATAGTTTGTCTTCAATCTGTTGTGGTACCATAACATTAGAGCTTCTTTGGTAAGTGACGATGCCTCAAATAGTAGACAAGTTGTTGAATGTGGATTTTGAATCAATAGTTCAGATATACCCTGTATCCAAGTTGTAGAAACTTTAAGATTTGTAACTTGTCAACTTGTACCATTAAGTGGAATAATGCGAAATTTAATATCTTTATGATGGGATATTATGTCATATTTCATCTCAAGCGGTCAAACATGGACATCTTTCTAGTAGTGTAAAAGGTATACATTTTGCGAAGGGTGATGTCTCTTGCTTGTGGATTATATCATAACGGACTAACTTCCTCTTGTTAGGTGAATAATGAGCCTTCAACATCATCTGTCTTGGAATGTTTATAATGAGTGGGTGATGAGAAGGAAGATTTATGCTGCTCGCAATACTAGCTTGATTTCCTGGGAAAGAAATATGATAAGAGAGAACATCATTAAAAATGAGTATTGGGCTTTAGGGCAATTTTCTATGTAGCACCAGGTTTCATCATGAGGCGGTAGAGGTGAGGCTTGGATGGATTTTGTTTTTAGTGTCCTGCTTGGTGGAAAAGAGAAATAAGAGAGAGACTTAATGTTGGTTAAAGTGTCTGTTGTTTGTTTCTTATTGTGTCTACTCAGTAGAGCAATATTCCGGAAATTTTAAGAAAGGAATTCTTTTAGTTGCTATATTTTGCATACAATTGTAATTGTGTTGGTTATTCACTTTGATTTTGTTTGATGGGGATCTTCTTTCTTCTTGTCCCCTTCTCTTGTTTGTGCCATAATGCTTTTCCATTGATATACTTGTACAATTATTTGTTTAATAATGTATCCGTGGATAGATAGATCCCATAGACATTTGAGGTTTCTGATTCACATTATATATTTTTAGGGAGTGCCTGAACCTAATTCCTCATAAGAAGTTTTCATTCGCAAAGATTTGGCTTCTAGCTGCCCAATTTGAAATTCGACAGTTGAATCTTGCGGGTGCTCGACAAATTTTAGGCAATGCCATTGGCAAAGCTCCCAAAGATAAGGTAAAATTTTGATTGCTGCTATATTGCTGATTAATTATATTGCAGTGTATGGTTGTTTTCAGTTCTTACTATTTTGGCTTGACAACAAACAGATCTTTAAGAAATACATCGAAATAGAGCTGCAACTTGGTAATATTGATCGTTGCCGAAAGCTTTATGAGAAATATTTAGAGTGGACACCAGAAAATTGTTATGCTTGGAGCAAATTCGCGGAACTAGAGAGATCTCTGGCTGAAACTGACCGAGCAAGAGCAATCTTTGAACTTGCTATAGCTCAGCCAGCCTTGGACATGCCAGAGTTGTTGTGGAAGGTAATTTTATATGATTACTCTTGTTAATTAATGCCCAAGCATCTTTGTCTTTTACCAATGTCTCTAGGTTCACTGTCAGATTTGAACTGTGATATACTAGGCTTCTTATTGATTCTTGGTTTATCCTAGTGATTATACCTTTGGTATTCAATATATGTCGCATGGAAATGGAAACGTGGAAACATGGAAATGATATGAGGAAAAAACATTTTAAATATAATTTGCATGGGGAAACAGTATTTTACACAGGAAATTGGACATGGAAACACCCATTTCTGAGAGTTTCCTTTCATCATGCATATATGTATAAATTGTCGTGGTGTGCATATGTTTTCTTGGTAATAGCAAAATTTGTCATGCATGAATTAGTTGTCTCTTTGTGCTGTCATCACCTTTTACTTGCAATCTCTCTTAAAAAAAGAAGAATGAAAAACAACTGAATCAGCCTTCCTCCTCCACTTATTTATTTTTCCTTTTTTCCCCATTGTTGCTTCTGTGGTTGTTGGAGCGTTAACATTCTGCCCCCAAACCACCCCCCCTCTCTTCTCTTTTTTCTTACTGTATGGGGAATGTATGTGTAGGCATAAGACCATCTATAACTTATACTTTGTGGTCTTGTTGATTTTGTAGACTGAAATTAGCTGACCGATACTGATATATGAATTATCATTATGGTTCCCATCACAGCTCCACATCCCTAATCCCATCCGGGACACCAAACTGTAACCAACATACACATTGATTTTGATTAATATGGTTACCCCCTTGTTTGTACTACAGTCTAAAATATAATTATCAGTTATTAATTTTATATGGCTATTTCTGTTTAACTTAAATAAAACAGTCTCCCCAGAAAATATAACTTATATTTCCTAAGGATTCATTATGATACTCTTTCTTGATTTTTGATAAATTGCCATTCCAGGGTCTGAGCAAGGTATCATATATGACATTATTTTCATATGCTACAGTAGTGGAGGACCATTTACCAACCTATGCTCTCAGTCTTAGGACTGGGCAAAAACAGTGATATGTTTTCCATGCTTCTTTTACAATGAACTTTCATTTTGGAAGTGTGACATTTCTTTTCATTTGACCACAGGCATATATTGATTTTGAGATCTCTGAAGGTGAATATGACAGAACTCGACAACTTTATGAGAGACTATTGGACCGGACAAAACATTTGAAGGTCTGGGTTAGTTATGCTAAATTTGAAGCATCTGCCATGGATGAGGTCGTTGATGGTGCCGATTCTTTGGAAGAACAGAAGAAAAAATGTATTGAAAATGCAAGAAGTAAGCTTTTCTCATCTGTTTTATCTTTTTAGTTGCTTTATTGGTACACTATTTGGTTGTTGATCTTACATTGCATTTTTCTCATTAGGAGTATTTGAGAAAGCCATTAACTACTTCAGAACATCAGCGCCTGAACTAAAGGAGGAACGCGCAATGCTTTTGGAAGAATGGTTGAACATGGAGAGCAGTTCTGGGGAGTTAGGTGATGTTAGCTTAGTCCAGCCTAAGCTGCCTAAGAAACTCAAAAAGAGGAGGCCCATTACTTCAGAAGATGGTCTGGCTGGGTAAGTCATTGCCCTTTATTGATTTACATGAGTTAGGTTAAATATTAGTCCTATGCCTGATGTAATATAGTTCTAAAAAAAAAAAAGAAAGAAAAATCAACATTTTGCACTTAAGCAATTGATGTTATTTCCCCCCCATTCCATTTCACTTGATCCACAATAAATTTTCGTTGAAGCATCATCTTTGATAGCATTTGGCTAACTAAGTAACTGCTAGCAGGTTGGAGGAGTATATAGATTACATATTCCCTGAAGAAACTCAAGCACCAAACCTGAGGATCTTGGAAGCTGCATATGCATGGAAGAAGCAAAAGCTTTCTATTGATGATTAGACACAATAAGCTTATTTTGTAGCATGTTTTGCATCAGTGTACATACTATTAAGAGAGATTTAAGTTCTTGTGTTGACAAGAAAAGAATAGCTTTGGCTGCACAACTATTCTTTTCGGAGAAAGGGTTCTGGCTATTTTAGCAATGGCTTGTTTGACAGAGGCAGAAGAACGAAGAGTATTATTCGGATCAGACAATCTGAAGAGGGTTAATGGATCAGAAAATCTGAATTATGTGGTTTTTGGGAGGAAAAAAAAAAAAAAAGCGCTGATGATCGAGTGTAACTTGTACCATGTGTTTTATAATTTCAGAATAACAGAAACATCAATTGAGTTCTCAGCTTTCACTTGGGCCTCGTTTGGTTTATAAAATAGTCTATTTTACTTTTTAGAAAATACACATTAAGGAAATTATTTTTTAGAAAGTATAATTTGAATATATTTGTTATGCAAATTAACTTCATAATATGGATTTGAGTTTATTTAGATAACATAATAAACTCATTATTGTAAGGAAGTGTAAACTTCCTTTGTGGGGGGAGAAATTGGATTATTTATTTTTGGAAAAGCATAATTGATAAAATAAAACAAACATCACCTTCGTGATTAAATATAGTGCTTGCTTGCGTGAAATTTATCTTCTATTCATCGCGTTAAAGGGTCTTATATGCTAGCTTTATGCATACGAGGGAACTATTAAAATAAGTGCCGTTGATGAAGTTTAGTCACGTTTGCGTTGTTCTGAATATGATGTTTATATGTTTTAACTCAACATCAGGGGCTGGTTTGCCCGAGAGGTTAAGGGGGAAGACTTAAGATCTTCTGCACATAAGTGCGCATGGGTTCGAACCCCATAGCCAGCAATTTCGTATCCACTTTTTTATGATTTTATTTTTCACCTTTTCTTATACAAGTTTATTATTGGATTAAAAAATAATTAGTTATTGTTAGTATAGAAATTTTTTAGTTTATTTATTCTTTTAACTATTTTTTTATCTAATTGTTATATATATAAATTAATGTGAATCCACATTTTACAATATTACATTTTTTTTACTTTATATAATTTCTATCATATATCACTTTGCATAATAAAATATAAACCGTCATTGTTTAAAATTAAATTTCAAATGCGGTTAATATAATTTTATGAAGAAATGCAGTAAGAAAATAAGATTTTCGTGATAAATTTAGAAATATTATATTTTCAGAAAAATTAAATTTCTCAATTGATGGTTTTATCTTTACTTTTTCTATATATGAAAAAGTACAAAAGTAAATGCCTGTAAAAATAAATAAATTTAAAAATAAAATGACAGTAATACTCTCAGTTATTATCATTATGACAATGAAATAATGAACCAGTCACATTAGGAGCATTTTCCGACATGAATTCGTCGAACGACAGGAGCAAGTAACAACAGAAGCGCATATTAAACGCACTTTAGTTATGTCGTTTGTTAATTCTGTGGCGGTCGTTTCATATCAAAGTTTTCGTTTTCCCTTTCTCTTTCTCTTTCTCTGTCTTCCCCGCTTCCCAATCACACGGTGTCCTCTAGGGCCTAAACCAGTTTTACAATTCAGTCATCTACGTAGGAAGAGAGAAAGCGTGAAAGAAGACGCATAAAATGAATCCATTGACGCTGGTGAAGCGAATACAGAACATAAATTCGAGAGAAGCAGAGTTAGGGATAACAGATGAGGCATCATGGCATGCCAAATACAAAGATTCTGCATACGTTTTTGTCGGTGGCATTCCTTTCGACCTAACTGAAGGCGATTTACTCGCAGTCTTTTCTCAGTAAGCATCTCTATTTTCTATTTTCTATTCTCAATTTTCCTTTCTCCTCTATTTTTTATGCTCTTTAGAGTCAAAAAGGGCTTGTATATATTTTAGCCGCAGCAAATCTTATCTTACGAACTAATGAACAAAGAGAGCTAACTGCTTGAACTTATAGAACACTAATAGAAACTTCGATGGAGCATCTGGCAATAGTTAAGAGCGAAACCCTAACCATTTTATAGGATTTTTGAATTTCTTTTGCTTTCTACTGTATGTTAGGAATTGTATAAACTTGCATTCAATGTGTTTCATTGGTTAGTGAAAAAAAAATAAGGAAAGGAAAATGTTAAGAGGGAAGTCTAGGTAAGTGAAGGGAAGTAAGTGTTCATACATACTTCCACAATAAATATTAGGCGACATGTGCTGGGATTTAGTCTCACAAAAAATTTATTTATAAACAAGCTTGATTGTTATATATGTTATTGTTCAAGTGTGCTTTCTTATCATGGACAAATGTTGTTCTAATATCTTTCATTATGTGAATCAGTTTCACTGTTTTCCTAAGAATTGGATGTATTCTATCTTGTTTTGCCACTAATGTAAATAATCTTTTTCAGATATGGGGAGATTGTTGATGTCAATCTAGTTAGAGACAAGGGTACTGGTAAATCAAAAGGTTTTGCATTTATTGCATATGAGGATCAAAGAAGTACAAATCTTGCTGTAGGTTGGTCCTCCTTTTCCACCGTGACTCCATTCTGATTAGAGTTACCAAATTACTTGTTTGTAATACATATGGTTCGATTTTTCTTCAGATAATCTGAATGGAGCACAGGTTGCTGGTCGGATTGTAAGGGTTGATCATGTTAGTAACTACAAGAAGAAAGAAGAGGAGGATGAAGAAACAGAGCGGCAGAAGAGAGAAGCTAGAGGTGTGTGCCGTGCCTTCCAAAGGGGTGAATGCACTCGTGGAGCTAGCTGCAAATTTTCCCATGATGAGCAAGTAAGACCCGTAGATTAATTCAGAAAAGATCATTAAAATGGCTATTTGAACAACCCTTTGCTTTTGGGCTGTTCTTTCATTATTATGCTTATGCTTATGTCATGGAAAAAGAAGATGAAAACTAAATTGAAGCAATTTAACATTAATAACAATTTCATGAAAGATTCAAAGCATCTCATTTAGATGTTAGATATCTTCATATTAGTTGTTTACCTTATTTTTCTTAGAAATTCAGCATATGTATCATGAATTATACGTAAATTACAGAATCATTTTCCAGTTTATCTTTGGTCAAATTTCTCTCATCCTGCAAAACAGTGGCAGACCATTCTTTATCTTCAGGTTGCAGTAGTTTGGACAATTTGCAGTTTTTGAAAATAATAAGTATTGCTCAGTGAACAGAGCAGACTCCCTTGCATCATTGTTTGCTGGCATACCACACAATGCCGATATGTCTTAGATGTGTTTTAAATGATTAGTGTGTTTGATTCCTCTAGGATGTCTAACTGCCCAACCGATGGAATCTGATGCAATACAGCTGGTTACATCAAGCAGCTTGTCGGTTTTGGTTTTGTTATACGTAGTCATTAAACTCTGCCATTTTTGTCCATTTTATGTGCTATCTGCACATCCATCTTTTTCACGGTGTCACTCTCCACCTTTTTCCCTATTTCTCTCCTGTTTCTTTGGATAGTAAGTACCTCTTCTGCTTAAACCTTAATTGATTGAAGCAAACTGAAGCATGTGCATTACAAAATATGATTCTGATTGTTTGGTTGCATGTGATATCTAAAGCCTTTTTTTAGCAACATAATCATTTGGCTGTTGGCTGCAACATTACACATGATGTGAGTTTTCAGCACAGACAATGCAACTTAGATTTTCCAGTTATTTGTATATGATATGGGACAAATTTTTTTATTATGCTTCCTCTTTACTTTTTGGAAATTAAGCTTTACTTCTTTTTCAAAAAAAAAAAAAAAAAAAAAAAGGAGAAAGGGAAAAGAAAGAAAGAAAAAGAAATTGTTTCCTATGGACTGCAATTTTTGCATGACTCGAATAAACTGGTGAAACTGAAGTGGAATTGCTCTTGATGTCATATCAGTAGCTTGTGATGAGAAGATGATGATACTTTGGTCTAGTAGGTCATCTCCAACTCCTTAATGTGCCTGCCTGACCTATGTACACCCAGATCTCTGCAAGCAGTTAGCTGTATCAAACTCTATACACTTGTTGTTGCTAGGAATTTATGGTGTGCATTCAGAGATTTCCTCTCTTATAAACAATATAGACCTTATGGCTGGAGATGATTGGGTAGAAATAGTGTTGTATCGGCTCATGCTTATTTCTATTCAGATAACTAGACCCACCTATCTTTCAAGGTTTCTCTCGGGTACCTCATTTTTCTCCTGTCAAATGCTTTTTTGTTTTTTTTTCCTAAACTATGCTTTTGGGTTCTAGATCATTGATCTGGATTCTTCGGTTGTTAAGTGTTTTTAAATGTCAGGGCAGTGAGTCTCTAAGTTGGTAGTCAGAAAAGATGATCCATGCTTTGAAACTACTCGTTTGGATAATATAATAAGTGTGCTGATTTAATATTACAGATTCAGATTGTAATATTGTAGTTGGAACTGCTCATTTGTTCAAATTTTGCATTTGACATTATTGACAGTAATTGATTATGATGTGTGAATATTGTTTGAAATAAAATTTATGTTGCATTTAACATTATTAACAGTAATTGATTATGATGTGTCATTATTGTTTGAAATAAAAATTTATGTTGCTTGTTCTATAGTGGGGGCTTTTTCAATAAGGCTCACATTGGGGCTCACATTTGTTGATGCTTTCCCACATGATTACTTTCTATTTGCTTACCTTTTCTCTATTCGTTTTGGAATTTTTTGTTTACTTTATTCGATATTGTTCATTCTACTCATTACTTAAATTGTTTTTTGTTTACATAATTTCTTGTCAAAATAAGGTTGAGATGGTTTGTGTGCTGAAGTTAGAAGTTAAATGGGAATTTGAATGTTTTGCAAAGCTTCAGATTATACTGTTAAATATATTCTGTATTTTAGTCTGAGGTGCCTATTTATACTCTTTCTTTTGCTTCCAGAGAGCTGCAAACACAGGATGGGGTCCTCAGGATAATAGCCTAAGATTTGGGCATGACAAGTTTGAGGGTCCAAAGAGGAGCGATAAAGGATCTATCAATGAAAGGCCGTCAGAGATCCATGTTAAACAAAGTGTTAGGAGGGACGGCGATGGCCTAAGAAGGCATGATGATAATGAGTTTGAGCGAAAGCCAAGAGAAGATCATCATTGGGGAGGTGGGAAGAGAGCAAGAAGGCATGAAGATGATGAATTTGAGCAAAAGCCAAAGGAAGGTTATCATAGGAGAGATGAGAAGAGATCGAGAAGGCATGAAAACAATGAATCTGAGCAAAAGTCAAGAGAAGATTATCCAAGGAGCAGTGAAAACAGATCAAGAAGGCATGAAGATGGTGAATTTGAGCCAAAGTCAAGAGAAGATGATTATAAGAGGGATGAAAGAAGATTGAGAAGGCATGATGGTAATGGATTTGAGCAAAGGTCAAGAGACGGTGATGATAGGAGGGAGGAGAAGAGATTGAAGAGGCATGAATCAGAATCCTATATCAGAGAAGACTGGGATAGAAGAGCAGGGAACAAACGACCTGTCCATGGTGGGGATTCTTCCGCCAATCGTCATAAAGGAACAGATGATCACAGGCGTAAATCAGAGAGATGAGAATCCCTGAGTAGGGCCATTTCAGGCTTACCAATATGCAACAGTATTTTTCTAAGAGCAATGGCCCATTATTCTTTTAGCTGTATAAGGTCTATCTATCTGTACTTTGCTTAGCTTGTAAATTTTGACATTGGGGTATCTTCAATGTTGCAGCATAATTCAGCAGGACATTTGATGATATGTTTGCCATTCCAAATCATTGAATTCTCAGAATAGTTGATTTTGTTTTGAAAAAGGGCTCGAGATGGGGCAGGGACGCTTCCATGCGGCCGAAATGCCTAAGTGAAAATTTTAATTTCGAGACTTCATATTGAGATAAGATACCATTCTTCATTTTCATATCCCAAGCTTTCTTTTCATTAGATATAAAATGTGTAAAATGTTCGGTTGCTTCCTTTCATAGTCCTTTAGAAATGAGATAATGTGGTCTTGTTTTTCCTTCAATTTATCTGGCTACTGTGGATTGGTTGGTCGAAATGTGATTATGGTGGTTGATATCGGATTAAGATAAGGTAAAACTATTTATGCATGCCTTTTTGTTCTGCTTCTGGACTTCTATGAAGTCATTTGAAATAATTGAGCATTGGGGTTCTAAAGGTATTTTGTCGAATTTTTAATGGTTTTACTTGTGTAACTAGCTATGCCGTAAGAGTAAAAGGTAGCACTAACAAGGAGCTGGACCTACTAGAATGTTATAAACTTTGGTTTTGTACAAAGAAATACAAAAATCAACCGTTTCTGTTAATGTAGTTGGTCCATACTAAACAACAATCATCTGGGCCATACTTTTATCAAGCAAAACCTAACCCTGATAAGGGACACAGCTCTAAGCCTGGTTAATTGATAGATTAACATATAAGAAATCTGTCCCTTACATGGCTTGCATATATGGATTCAGAAATAAACTAAAATTTCCCCCATATAAGAGTAAATGACAAAACGGAATTATATTCTGAATAAAACGAACTCAATAGCATCTCAAACAATATAATTGAAAGCCAAACAAGGTCCATATTTACACAATTCATTCTCAAGCTTTAGATTGGCAAATATATTATAATTATAGCCAGAATGCATGGATTCTTGCTACCGAAAGATAAAGTTAAGGAATGAAAAATCTTGATTCATAAGAAAATTATTTCAACCATCTTCTACTCTTTAACTGCATCCACTCCAAATGAGACAACATGATCATGGATCCAAGTTCTTTTGAAGTGCTTCTTCAATTGTTTTCACTAGTAGCCATTCCGGATACTAGTGTTCTGCTGCTATTTTCTCTGCCGAAAACCTCACTGTTAAGTTTTTCTTCTGCATAGATAGTGTTACCTGAAACCATTACACCATCGTGAACAATGGATTCAAAATCTGGATTGTTCATTTGTTCCTCTGTAATTTTCTGAGCTTCAGCATCTTCCCAATCTTCTGTAACAACTAAGGTAGCTTCGCTTTCCCAACTCTTGAAAATTCTGTCTGGGCCAGGCTGCCAAAGCATTTCTCCTGTGCTTTGTTTGAGTATAAATTTGAATTGGACTGTTGTATCAATGGGCAAGTCCTGACGAAAATTCAAAATCTTTATCAAAATTCGTAGTAAATGCCTGCAAATCATTTATTCACTGAACTCTGGAAAATTTAGTGAAGTTCATTTTAAATTCTATCTTTTCGCATTTGTTACGAAAGAAAATATTCATTTTACTTCAGCTTTATAGAGTTGAGCATAGCTAAAAATTGTATCTTCTATGAAAAAACAAAACAATGGTTAGCGTTCAGTTAAAATAATCTGCCATACCAACTCAACATTCCAGATGTTCCCATCTGACCAGTTCATTGTAATAGCATCCACGGTGTTCCACAATCCAAGCACTGGGTGATCACCCACCAGGAGAAATGCATCACCAAACGAGCACTCCTTCTGCAACTGGAATTTCACACGAGCAGTCTTCGGTGGTGCTAAGAAGCAAAGGAGTTTTGCATAATAAGTTACAAGTTATAGTGATTATACTTGAACTCAAGAATGTGGAAAGTGAAGAATGTTGTGACTCACGCATTTGGCTCTCGGCTAGCTGATTTTCCAGGCCTATCACCTGTTTGACATATAAACAAATCAAGCCGACAGTTCCAGATTAATTCGATCATGCTCCCATGATAAAGTATTTCCGAAATTCGTATGAAATGCTAGGCTTAGCTAGAAAAGCAGAAACACCATACAAGAAATAGCAATGCAAATGTTATTCAAATCTAGTTTGTATGTATTGAACACAACCAAGTATGTATTGAACACAACCAAATATGTAAAACCAAAACCCCTTGACATAGCTTGTACCTGCGGTCTTGTGTTGCTAAGAAAATTGTATCATGTCAAAACGATATTTGTTTTTTAGGTGCAGTAAATGATAGATCAGCAATCTGTCACTCAGTTCATATGAAACAATAAAAAATAATTCTCAGAAAGGAAAAGGGAAAGGTACCTCAGTAGCAGCACAAGACACCACAAGAGATTTAGAGATATTGGATCGAAATGAAACCAAATGATCATCAAAATGAAGTCTCATGAAATTTCGAACGGGTAAAAAGCGAACATCAGATCGACCCAATAGAGTTAAATTGGACGGAGATAGATTCTTGCTGCAGATTCTTGAAAAGATGTTGAACGACGAGCTGTTGGTTAAAGCTTCCATTTTTGTACAAAAACAAATGGAGATGGGAATTGGATTTGCAGAGAAAAGCTACTATAGTATCTGTATATATATACTTTACCAAATTATAAAGGAAAGACAAGTGTACGGACTGTCATTAGTAAATGGGTTGTTGACGCGTGGCACAATCAATATGGAATATGTTGGTTTGATCTCAGCCATAACTGACTGAGAGAGTTTTAAGCATGTTTTACTGGGTTTATCAGCCTTTTTCGTTGGTGCTTGGTCAAGGCTCAAGAGTTATCCTTGACTCTTAAAAGCTCCAGGCTTGGTATAGGACTTCCTTAAGTGGTGTACATTCCATCCGCACACTAAACTAATTAATACAAAAATATAATTTTTTTTATTCAAATAAAACATTTGTGACCGTTCTTAAAAAAAAAAAATTTTTTGTTTTTATATGAATGGTCGCGAACTGCCGATAGTAAACAAGTCTTATTGTTGGTTCAAACAAAATATTTTTGATTATTCATTAAAAAGATAACATTTTTTTTAAAGATGGATTATAATATCATTAAATATATTTAGAATACAAATATATTTAAATACATTTTATTTTTATAGTAGAGAGAGTTTATTAAAGATTTGAATTTTCAATGAACACTGTTATTAGAGTTCCTTGGTCTTCGAAAGAGCTACGTCGAATTGGTGAAATAAAAATCACTTGGAAAGATTTCGCGAGTTTATAGGCCGAAATTACATGAAATTTAGGGTTCAATTTGAACAGCACATAGTATCATTTCACTAATATGTGATCATCACTGAGTTTGTTGCTCTTAAGTCCTAACAATTCAAGCTAATAAAATTACATTGCAAACCTGTCCTTGTTGAACACTACTACAAAGTTTGAAATCTTCAGCCATTCATTTTGCAATGCTGAAATGATCTCACTCGTATACAATACTAACAAGTGTTTGATTGTCTTCAATTTCACCACCACCAAGTGATTATATCATCCAGCAATATCTACTTCGATCCCGCTGCTTCAGGAAATAAATTTAGCAAGGATTTGATATCATTTTCTAGAGACTGAGGAGAAATCTTCAACTCCATATTCACCAGTAATCCATACATGAGCAGTTCCCTCCACTAAAATGATGGAATCGATATCGATCTCTTAATAATATATCTCTATTGTAAAGCTTAGATATGAGCTTAGCCACTGAGTGACAGTCCACGCAAACACGAAGATTTTTCACAATTTTGATTGGTTGCGATGGACCCACACTGATAAGCCCAAAGGCAATAGCTAGCTTTTCACTGTGAAGGTTAAGGGCCTTCTCCTTCATGTCTTCTTCTTCAACAAATTGCAGAACATGGGACGCGTTCGGCACATAACCAACAGATTTTAATCTACCAATAATCTCATCTAACTTTGTGTATATTTCTTTGCAGAGAGGATGAGAATTGTCTCCCACAAGAAACTCATGAATGACACCATCAACCTCTATTGAACTACAACCTGGTTCTTTCTTAATTCCATTAATTTTCATACACTGCCTTAATTCAGAAACATTGTCCCATTTCCCTGTTTTGGCATATATATTGGATAAAAGCACGTAGGCTCCATGATTTTCAGGGTCTATTTCAAGCAAATGGCTGCAGGCCATTTCAGCAAGCTTGACATTCCCATGGATTCTACAGGCTCCTAGTAGAGCTCCCCAAACAGAAGCACTTGGGGCTATTGGCATTTTCTCTATAAATTCAAAAGCTTCTTCCAGAAGACCTGCACGACCAAGGGTATCAACCATACAAGCATAGTGCTTGATTCCAGGAACAACATCATAAACAGACTCCATTTGATTAAAAAACATCCTCCCTTCATCCACTAATCCTGTGTGGCTACAAGCACATAACAAATTGGTAAATGTCACAACATTGGGCTTTACCTTAGCTTCTTGCATTTTCATGAACAAATCTATAGCATCCCTCCCATGGCCATGCATTGCAAAACCAGCAATCATGGCACTCCAAACAAACACATCTCTTCTCTCTGCTGAATAGAAAATGTCAAGTGCCTTATCCAGATCACCACATTTGGAATACATGTCAATAAGTGACGTTGTGAGATGACAGTTTAACTTAATGCCTTGCTTCTTGATGTAAACCTTGACCCATTCACCAACATCTATTGCTCCCAACTGAGCACAAGCAGAAAGGGTACTTACAAGTGTGACTTCATCTGGCTTTGCAGTCTTACTAAGCTGCAATTCGTGGAAAATGGCCAAAGCCTCCTTCGGCTTTCCATTCTGTTCATAAGCAGAAATTAGCACATTCCATGCAGATATATCTTGTCTCGGCATGGCATTAAAAAGATTCCTAGCTGCATCAAAATCTCCCCTTTTTGCATAGCCATCAATCATGGTTGTCCAGGAAAAAATATCTTTCTCCTCCATCTTATCAAACAATCTCCTTGCTTCTTCAATACTACCACTTTTCAAATACATATCAAGCATCGCATTAGTCACAGTCAAATTCACATTGATCCCATTTCTCTCAATGTACTGGCAAACCCATCTCCCAAACTCTAAATCCATCTTCTTTGCGCAGGCAGACAAAATACCCACCATTGTTACATCATTCGGACTCACATTCTCCGCCTTCATTCTTTGAAACAACTCTAATGCTTTTTCAGGGTAGCCTGCTTGTGCAAACCCTGTAATAACCGAATTCCAAGAAACAACATCCTTCTCATTAATATTCATAAACACCAGATAGGATGAATCCATATCTCCACAGGAAGCATAACAATGTATAAGCGAGTTCAAAATGAACAAATTCGAACCCAGTGAAGCCTTAATAGCCATCCCATGAATAGCTTTCCCAACAGGCAAACAAGAAATCCCTGCAGCAGCTTTGATAAGAAAAGGGAAAGTGAACTTATTTGGAAAATCTAGACTCTCATGAAGCATTCGGACAAATATCAAGAGGCCTTGAATGGGTTCTGGGCTCGAAGCAAAAGCGCGAATGAGAGTGTTCCAAGTGTAGAGATTTGGTTGGGGAATATCTTCGAACACCTTGACAGCATAATCGAGGCTGGAGAAGGATGAAAGAGCAGACACCGTGAAGAGTTTACTCGCTGAGTAACTGTGAAATAAGAGGCCTGTGCGGAGCATTTGAGCATGCAGCTCTTTTAGATGCTTTAAATTGGTGCATTGATCTATGAGAGAGTGTGTGCGCCGGTTGCTTTTAGAGGGACGGTCGTTATTGACAGTTTCAATTGGGGAGTTCGGATTTCGCGAGAGAGAAAGAGGTACAGCGTTTAAAGTTGCCATGACTTGTGGGGCTACTCCTCTTGTGCGGTTTGCTATTTACGTATCTATGAAATGAATTTCCTAAAATATCTTTAATGAAATTTTCGATATGTTAAAAAAGATTAAGAATTAAAAAAATATTTGATTATAATTTAAAAAATTTTTATTAAGAGGGATCAGAAAAATGAAATAAAAATTTAAAAATTTAGAATTTTTTAAAATATTAACAGTTGATTTTAATTTAAAAAATCTTAAATAATCAATTAAATTTTGATATATATACATATATATTTTGCAATATCTGTGGGGCCCTCTCATAAAGTTTGAATCCTTAGCCATTCATTTTATAGTACAAAAATGATATTATCTATGAATGCATAATTTCCTCCTGAACTTTTCTTAAATTGTCATTTGTAATCCTTAATTCTGCGGGGGCTACTTGTGCCCCTTAAATTGTGTTTTTTTTAGTTTTTATATTCCTAAGCAAAATGCAGATTTTGAGTGAAATATACTCACATTGACGTGTAAAAAACTGTTAATTTGGCATCAATTTATTCGATACGTTGGATTCCACATGTACAAGAACTAATTCAAACAGAAAAAAAAAGAAAAAAAAAACGAAAAATTAAAAGAAGAAGAAGAAGAAGACGAAAAAGAAGATGAAAAAGAATAAGAAGATAAATCTATTGAGAGAGTGAGAACGAAAAAATAAAGAGAGAAACTGAGAAAAGAAGAAGACAATAGATCTATTGAGAGAACGAAAAAGAAATAAATTGAGAGAGAAGAAGAAGAATAGCAACATAGAGAGAGAAAGTGGAAGAGAGGATGAGAGATAAGTTAGAGTGATTTCAATAACATAAAATGACGTCGTTTTTGCCATGCTAGATAACTTTTAAAATATTCACACTCTTATTCACGTCTGAATTCACACAGCTCTTTTACAGCTTATCAAGAGTATAAAAGATAAAAAAACATAACTTAAAGGATACAAACAGTCTTTCACAAAATTAGAGAGTACAAATGACAATTTAAGAAAAGTTCAGGAGAGAAATTATGCATTTAGCCTGTAATAAATGTGATCATAAACATCACATGTACAAAAAGAAAGATCACATACCATACAAATTTCCAAATAAAATATATTGCCGATGTGTTTGATATATTGCCATCATTAACCTTATTTACTACTTCACCACCAAACCCACAATTGACAATATCAAAAAACATTATTTAAAAAAAGAAAAAGAAAAAAGACAATATCGGAAAACAGTAATATTTTTTCCTAATAATTTTCATAACTGTTACCTTCTAAATCCCCAAGGAACTCTGAAATTGAACTAAATGAAGATCCTCCTTCCATCACAGCATTCCTAGCCATTACTGCCATATATTTCACTTTCTTTCTCACTTCATTATCCCTTTCCATTACACATCTCAAAGCTCTTTCAACCTCCTCTGCCTTGACAATATCACATCGTACGTTATAATCCAATCTCAGCTCCACTGCCAATTCCAATTGCTTCACCATAGTAAATGCATTAAGCTGCTGCTCTGCATATATAGGCAATGTGAGAATAGGCACACCATACCACAAACTCTCCAAAATAGAATTCCATCCACAGTGAGATACAAAAGCTCCTATTCCCTTATGTGCAAGAACTTCCACTTGTGGAACCCACCCACAAACCTTTCCTCTTCCTCTTACCCTTTCTAAGAATCCTTCAGGCAACATTTCCTCTGGATTCTTGAATTTAGGTTCTTCATTTTGTATTGGAGGAACTCTCATTGACCACAAGAATCTACACCCACTCTGCTCTAACCCAAATGCTAGTTCTTTAACTTGAGATGCACTAAAAGCACCAGCACTTCCAAAACATAAAAACAACACAGATGATTCAGGTTGTTGATTTAGCCAATTCAAATTCTTGTTCCACTCATCATAATCCATATCAGGATGAGGCTGCCCTTTATGGTTTAGTACCGGTCCAACCGGATAAACTTTAGGGGTTTTGATTTTTCCACTGTTCAAGGTCTCAATTGCATAGGATTCAAGTTCAGTAAATGTATTAACTATAATACCTTTAGCATCTTTGAACCTTTGAGACAATTTAAGATAAGCATCATAGCCATCTTTGTTAAAAACTGGTGCAGGCAAAACCCTTTCAGGGACAGGATTGATAAAACCTGGAATTGAGAAATCAGACTCAGAGGATGTAAATTCTGTACCAATTTGTTCATGGCGAGAAGGTAAAGAAAGCATTAGACTCAAGAAACCACAACCAGAAGTCAAGAAAATAAAAGAAGGGAGGCCCAATTCATCTCCAATATCAATCATAGAAACACAAAAGAAATCAAGAATTATCCCAACAAGCGGAACTGAATCTGGGGTAGATTTTGAAGACACAATATCAGAAACGATTTTTTTGACATGGGTTTTCTGATTTTCAATTACTGCACAAAGATAGCTTTCAACAGATTTGGCAAAAAGATCTAGAGGTGGAAAATCTACTTGAGGAAGGTTGATCAGAGTTATGTTGGGTTGAGAGGCAGTAAGTGATTTGGTGTATGAATCAATAAAAGGGGTGAAGGGTAAACGCATAACAAGAATTTTGATGAACATTTGATCATTTTGATAGATGAGGAGTTTTGCAAACTCAATAGTTGAAACTATATGACCAATTCCAGGAGCTGGAACGAAAATTAGCTCTGCTTTCTTCATTTCTTGATTTTGGTTTCTTCGTGTACGATCGTGTGAATATAGAGAGACTTGTTAGCTTCCTTATACTGTACCAAAAGTGACAGTGAAGTGTGAAAATGCAGGCTGTATCTGACAGATTCAAAGGTTTTTCAATTTTTTATTTATTTAAGAAGGATTTGATTCCTGTGTGTAAATATATGATTTATGAGCAATGAGATTAAGTATTGTCGAAAGTAATTTATTTTGGAGTTAGAACTTAATTAATGCATTCTTAAATTTCTAAAGTAATTTGATGTCCAAAAGCAGTTGTTTTACGATTCCGAAATACTACCTTTCTGTCTTAATACTTCAAAATAGTTTCTTCCGAAATATTTTATAGTAATAAATATTTTTTTATATTTACTAATATTTTGTAATATTTTAAAATATTTATTTATTAATAATTATTATAATTTAATGGTTGTTTTATAAAATTAATATTAAATTAAAAATAATACAATCAATTTATTTAATAATTTATTATAATTTGAATAAATTTAATAAATTTTTTTAAAGTATTTAAAATTTCAAATGTGACAAACAAAAATAATATAACGGAAGGTTAATAAATATATTAATTAAAGTGTAAGTTATGAAATTAATCATTCTGTTGTGGTCTAAAATTCTATTTAAAGAAAACTCCCAATTGGAGATGGTCCCACTCCTTATTTTGATTTTTTTTTTTTTTGTTTTTTAAAATTCAGCTAATATTTTTAATTTTATTAGAAAATATCATAGTAATTATGGCTTCAATTGGTGGTTTTGGTTGATTGCATATTCCAGCTTGACAAATGAATCTGAACCAACAAATTGACTTGGTGGGGATATGAGAAAATGGGAGATGTCAAGACTTTTCCACTTGGGAAGAAAATGGGCAACTTGAAGGACATTGCTTCATTGTTGAGATAAGATAGCATTGCAAATTATGAGGAAGAACTTATTTCTTGAATAACAAATCCCAAAAAGTTTCAAAGCCTTTCCTTTCTGGAATACATAAGGTGTATTTACTTAAAAATATATATATTTTAAAAAAAAAAAAAAGTTTTCTCAAAAAATGAATATTAAAAATCTGAAAATGGAAAATGCTTTCACTTGTAAAAATAAATAAAAATTATATTTTAATTTAAAAACTTTACAAGCATTATTCAAAGCTTTTATAATTAAAAATAAAATATTATGAACTAACTTAGAAATTTTCTATGTAAAATTTTTTAAAAATAAAGGATACAATATATTTATAATAATAAAATTAATTATATATTAAAACATAATATAATTTTTGTGCTATTAAAATATTTTTATTTATTCAATAAAAATGTTTTTTAGAAAAAATTATTTATATATATATATTATAACTTCAATTATGAAAATACCATTTTATAAAAATGGAAAACAGTTCAAAAATGCCTTTTGATATAAAGAAAAACCGTGAAAAATAACTTAAAACTGTTTTTCAAACCAAAGTTAAATTTTAGAAAACTGGAAAACTGTTTTTTGGTTTTCCAATAGAAAACTGATTGATTTCAAGTTTGAACTAGCATATGATATGCCACTAACATCATGCAAAAGCCATGAGGCGATTGCCGGAGGGGGAGAATCAAGAATGTGCTGCTTAGCTACAAGCTCAAGCTACTTACTAAACTAGGCAGGAAACCTTTTCCTATTTGTTTATAAGAGATTCAATGCTTTCGTTCATAAAAGGAAATATAGAATTCCTTCACAACTTTTTATTTAAATGTTAATAAAATCATAAGGATAAAACGAACAAATTGAATAGAATCAGTTTCACTTTCATCAAGTTGAAATCATTTACATTCCAAATTGGAATGGAACCAATTTTAACTCCTAGAGGAGGAATGAAGGAGAACTATACACCTCCTTTCCCAGTGCCAATTTGGAATGTAACCAATTTTAACTTCTAAAGGGAAATGGAGGGTTACCCTTCTCCTTTAAGAAAAATAAATGTCAAACAGTATAAAGGGGTGGTTTCCCCTCCATTAACTTCCCTTCCCCCTCTATTCACCACAAGCCATGCATAAATAATGTAACAGAACATGATTGATTAATGCGTTAAAGCAATAAAAAAAAAACAGTAGTTTTTAACTCATTTTACTTTCTTAATGTCAGATTCCTGAATTATGCTTAGTCATAGCATGCATTTAATATTAAGAGTTGATGTGTGAAAGTGGAGGGGATGCCAAGGGCTGTGAGGCAACGATGACTCAGATGTGTATAGTTTTGGGATGCTACTCCTGGAAATGTTCATAAGCAAAAAACCAAATGACATGTTTAAAGATAGTCTAGACCTTCATAATTTCACAAAGGTGGCTTTTCCAGAACAAGTAAGTAATTTGGATTGTAGAGCCACGGCTTTGCAGGCTTAGCGAAAGAAGATGATGCAGCAGCCAAAAGAAATCCAGGCCAGTTTTGATACAAACAGAAACAAAATGCAAGAGTATTTGGTTTCAACCTTAAAAACTGGAGTCATGTGCTCTGCTGAATCATCCAAAGTCTGAATGGACATTAATGATGCAGCAAAAGTACTGTGTTCAATCAAGGATGAACTTATTGGGAATCAAATTGTGTGGTAAAGATAGAAACTTTTATGCATGAAATTGGTAGCTCTTGCTGCTACATTAATAATTTCTAGTTTATATCTTAGAAAAGTCTCATTTTTCTATAAGACCTTTTCAAGTTTGCTGTAATGAAAATAGCATCATGTCCTAAGACACTTTCCTCCTCCTTTATATTTCAGTAAGATGAATTGTTCAATAATCTTTTAAAAAAACAAACATTTCTGCAAGAAAATGAAAATAATGCTAAACTGTCTTTCAAATACTGCATTTCTCTGTGTGTATATACAGCTTAATACAAAACTCTTCCTAAGCTAAACTTCCACATGATCCCTACCCTACTCCTATTATCTATCATCACCAAGAGTTTAAGTGAGTCAATTATATGAAGGTAAACTCAAACAATTCAAATTCATTTGAAGAGCTAAACCATCATCATTCTGCATATTCGGTTTCGCAGAAGAAAATCAGAAGAATCAAACTTGTGAGCTACCAACATGAAACCTTTATTCTACCAAATCCTACAATTTCATCTATAAACAACATGATATCTAAAACAGAGACCTTTTCTTCACATGCCCAATACACAATAGACAACCAAGAAGACTAGAGCCATAATGGTAAACCAATGCAGGCAAGCAAATCAATCTCTCTAAAATCATCCCTTTCAGTCTTTACCGAAGCAGAAATTCAATCACAAAATGCATATTCAATTGCCCCCCAAAAAAATCAGTACATTAAAAAATCAAGCCCAAAATAAGCAACACAAATTTAAGAAAAAGATATAATTCTCAACAAACAGCAAACAAAAAAAATCACAACAAAACCCAATAATTAACCAAACAAAATCTCCACTGAATCCAAAAACAAGAAAGTTCCATAATTACATACATAACAACACCAGCAACAGATTGCGTATTTTCTACAAGAAAGATCAAGAAAGAAAAATCACCGTTTGCTATCATAATCAACAACTTCAGAATCAGTGACAGACCTAGAGTGCTGCACAATTGACCTTCCAATCGAATTGATCCACTCTTCTTTCTCCTTCTCCGAATCAGCGATAAAATACATAGTATCTTGATTTGTAGACAACTCAAAAGCGAAAGGCTTGTTAAGAACATCCTCGGCGCCTTTCACAGTCAAGCAGTTGCCCACTGGGATGACGCCACGTGGAATTGACTGCCGGTTGACATGGTTGTCCTTGAACCAGAGGAGCTTGCCTTGCTTGAGGACGAACCAGCGCCGCCGCCACGTCTTGATGTAATCGCCTTGCTTTGTAAGCCAACCGGAGCGCTCTGGATTTGTCCAGAACTCAACGTTCTTGTAGTCGTCCGGGTTTGGGTCCTGACCCGTCCACGCTCGCAAGAAGGACTCCATTATTTGAGGATCGTGTTCGTGTGTGAGTGACTAACTGGAGAGAGAAAGGAGAGTCTCTTTTATTTTTGTTTTCGGGTTCTTCAACTGGGATTAGTTTTTATTTCTGTTATTACTATCCAAAGACGATGTCGTTTTCTACACCGAAACTCCAATCACAATCGAAACAAAACAACAGAAAAAAATAAAATTTGTAGCAGAGCAAGTCATTTAACAAAAGAAAAAAAAATTATTTATCATATTATTTCTTGTTAAAAACATTTACCATTTTTGGTGAACCACCCAATTTTAAGCATAGGGGACTATTTCAATTTCAAGTTTTGTAAAAAGATTCAGATTCTGCAAAAATTCATTATGAAACGAACTACCCTGTTCCATTTATAACACCTAAATGTTACTCAAAAAATCCAACCCATGCAGCCATTTTTATAGTAAGACACTGATCCTACAAGGATCTATTAGCCCGTGTTCTTAGACATCGCGATGCAATCATATCACATCTCAACTGGGTATGTATTTTTTTTAGTTTTTTTTTTTTTTTTTCCTGGTTCTAAGGTCAGTAGTTATAGTGACCAACTTGCTTTTTTCAAACTGTTCCTTAACCCACCGAACCGACTGCTTGTTGGCATTTACCTTATTGTGTCAGTAATGCTTATTTTATTTTATTAGTTTTTGCTTATACATGAAATTCGATGGACCAACAATATTGAGATTTGAGTAATTAGTTGATAGATAACAGGAAATTTAATCAGATTAGAAAAAAGCAAGCAGAAAGAATATTCAAAGTTATGGAGTAACATTTACATAAAAGGGCAATTAAAGTGATAAATTAGTGACAAGCCATAAAAAGATTACAGTGTAATGACGATATTCACCTCTACCTTGCATATCTTCAGATTATCATGTACATTCAAATAGTCAAAAGATTTCTTCAAGTTAATTGAGTGAATATCTCTGTTTTTTATGCTTCCATCTTCTTATCTTCCATTTTTCTTTACACTACCAGGAGATTTTCTTTCTCAAAAGAGAGAGCTCCCATTGCCAATTCCAAAGATGGCCCAGCAACCATCTCTGTTTCTGTAATTCTTATTATGCACATGCATCTTCCTTTGTTATACTTTTCTGGTTCTAACCTTTGAGCTTTTTTGCTATTTCTGCAATATATCTGCCCTGGTGAAAAGCCTGACCGAGTTCTAATTCTGTCGGTCGACGGGTTCCATCAGCTGCATATGTTCCAGCTCCATAAGGAGAGCCACCTTTCACCTCATCCATCTCAAACATTCCGCATCCAAATGTGTAACCAAGAGGAACAAATAGCATACCATGATGTGCTAACTGTGTTATGGCCGTTAATCTGCAAGCAGCAGATAAATGAAAGATGAAATGACTTACTACCTTTTTGTAACGAGAGAGAAAATCATAATTCCAAAAATATAAACACACATAAAATGTGTTTAAAAAAAAAGTAAAAGATACAAATTATTGTAAAGATGTCCACAGACAAAAATGGTGTCATGCGATATGCTATTTCTATGTCAAAATTCTTGGACAAAAGTTTCTTGGCAAATGGGTGAGTCACCAATTCGTAATTCCTACTAATTTATTTCTTTCGTCTTATCCAACTAGTTGTCAATATTCTTCGACGATTGCTATTATAATTTCTGGGTCAAAGACCTGAGATGATGCTCTGAGATGGTACCTTTCCTATGAGATTGAATAACAAAGGAAGCATATACAGGCTTCTTCCACATCGCTATTTCTTAATGTCAAGGTAACATTTTTAGCAAACTGATAAAGGCAGCCAGGCACATTTAGTAAAGTAAATGCGAACTGCTAAAGACATGCAATATCATTGTGTCAGTAGTCCTGAATATGTGAAAAATGATGAAGACGAGCCAGAGACTGAATGAAGATGAGCTAGAGAATGAATGAACTCACGCTGTAAGTTCTTGGCCTCCTCCATGGAAACCAGTACTCCAGAAGATTCCAGCAGGTTTTCCAGCGAGTGCTTGGGATGCCCATAGCTTTCCAGTTGCATCAAAAAATGCCTTGAATTGAGCTGCCATCATACCAAAGCGAGAAGGGAAACCAAAGATAAAACCATCGGCCTCCAAAAGCTGTTCTGGTTGAATTTCTGGTACATCATCTGCTTTAGGAGGAGCCTTCATCTTTTGCATTATCACATTAGGGAGTGTCTCAGGTACCTGTTCCAGTCCATCAAGTTAAAATTTCGTCAATATTATATATATCCGGTAATAATACTTTCCACTTGCTCCCACCACCCAGTAAAATATAAAGACCCCCTGAAATCAGGTGATTGCTTCTCATTCTCGTAACCATTATATTTCCTTTTAACAATAACTCATTCTTATCAGAAAAAATGACCTGCCAAAGTGTTGCCTCAACACCTTCAACAGAATTAGCTCCTTGCTGCACTTCTCGTGCCATTGTCTCCACATGCCCATGCAAGGAGTAGTACCTATAGAAAGCAGGAAGAAGAAAATTTGATCAAATTCAAAATAACTGCCAAAATGCTACATGTGTGCATGATCTTACATCAAGGCAACCAACTTGGAAGCAAATCCTGATGGAGGAAATAGAGGAAGGCAATTACTTACACTACGTAGATCTTAGTGTTATCCATAGCTAATCCCTGGTCTAGAATCTGTCCTAGTTCAGCAGCTCCTTATGCATGCATATTAAGAAGAATTGCTTACCTGGAAAAGAGCAATAAGAATCAAGAACATTTAAACAAGGTGGGAATATTTCTTTCCAGGCACAAATAAGAACAGCATATATCTTGCTATAACCGTATAACCCTATTTCAAATATGGATGAAAGAAGCGGGGGGCTTCATAATCCAACCCTCATTTCAGAAACAACCTACAGTTGCATCAACTGACTTCAGCATTTAGTTCTACATCTCAGCACCTCCACTATAAACTGACTAATTATCCATTCGTCTGCACAAGCAAGCGGACACCCACTTTTCTGTATGCCTTCGTATGCTCGCAGCTTAATATTCAAGTTCATACCAAGACAAGATTTTTTTAATACCCTGCATGCAAGGAAGGCCCCAGACCTTCTCAGTGGTTGTTAAAGTTGGTCGCTTTCTTACAAAGTAAGGTCCCGAAACAGTTGACAACAAAGGGAAAGGGGGTTTTAAAGAATGGTATTCCTTAAATCATGGAAACACTCTAAAATCATGCATCATAAACATTATAATCAACTACAAGATCCTTGATGACTGCCAGCAACAATAATTTCATCGCCCCAGAGCTAAAGCATGCATTGATCCAATTAAAGAACTGGAGAGTAACATAATTGAGTTAGAGATCAAAGGAAGAGTACCAAGTAATAGCGCAACTAAGTTGAAACTGAATTTTATTAGAAGAGTAAAGATGACCAGCAAACAAAAACACAGAAGATATCGAGAAATTATCACTGCCGCAATTAGCCAGTAATAATACTAACAGAACTTCCATCAAACACAAAAGACACAAACTTTGAAATATTTGCAAACTCAGAACTAAAAAAATGATAAAACCCAACTGGGTCCTGTCTATTCTGATGTATTAGCTTATATTACAAATGAATAGGAAACCATAAAAAGAAAAGGGCAAAATCAATGGAGTAGTCTTACCTTTGGAGGTTGCAGTTGCGAAGACCAAGAGGATAGAGAGGAATAAGTAACGTTTTCGCTTCAGATGATAAAGAAAATGCCGCGGCGTAACCTTGTTATCACGTGGGCTTATTGTCGTATATGACAATTTCAATTTATCACGTATTATCCTAAAACAAGTCCTGGATGGGATTACTTGGCGTTTTAATACGTTGACAGCCAGAAAACGATGTGTCCTATTGCAATTTTTTAACACCTTGAAGATCTGTTCAGTAAAATTGTTTCCATAGCTTCTCATAAAACGCTTTTCATAAATTACTAAAATACTTTTAAAAAATTATTATTCAACACAGCCATAGGTAAAATACTAAATTGAGTATATTAGTACTTGGGATTTAAGTGTTCAGTGATTTAACAGTCATATTAATGTTTAAAGTTCGCAAAAACGTTGCTCCATGACTCGTAATTTTTACCTAAAATGGGATTGAATTGCCCCTAATTACCAAGTACCTCCGCATTGAAGAAAATCACACAGAAGGCTTAAAATAAAAACCTATTTTCCGAATTAAAAAACCAAATATAACCAAAATTCATCATAAAACACTTACATTTGAGCACAAACTACTTGAGAAAAAAAAAAAAAAAAAAAAACATGAAACTCCTTAAATTTAGTCATTTCTTGACAAATGATTCTTCTGCAAGATCAATGGCACGAGCCAGACCAGCAGCTTTGTTCTCACACTCTCTCTGCTCGTCAGCAGGATCACTGTCAGCCACAATTCCAGCCCCAGCCTGCAGGTGAGCAACCCACTCTCGCCGCTTGTTCATGTCATTGTATGAAAACATTGTATCATACCGGAGGCTAGTAGGAAAGACCATAGTTCTGAGAGCTAGGGCAACATCCATATCTCCAGAAAACGATATGCCTCCAAAGCCACCACTATATGGACCTCGCCTTGTCACTTCTAGCTGATCAATCAACTCCATTGCTTTTACCTGCATCCAACAGAGCTACCGGTAAGAACCACGACAAAGAATAGACCCATATGGTTACGAGGATCTTAGAACAGAACCATCTACAACTTCAGAATCTAACAAAAGAATCTCAGTTTATATAGATCATTTAGGTATCAGAAGATTTTGGCAAAGAGAGTATGAATGACTGTAAATAGAATGAAAAGGAGTTGATAAGAGTAAACCTTCGGTGCCCCACTAACAGTGCCAACAGGTAGTGCAGCACGCAATGCATCCCAGCTAGTTAAATGATCAAGTAACTCTCCAGTAACCTGCAGAGACAAGAATCATCTTAGTGACCAGTTGAGAGATTTTGTCAAGAAAGGAGTTTGAGTTGATCCCTAAGAGCATAACAACCTAACAGGAATTTCCTTTGAGAAAGTTTGCATTGCTAACAGCAATAATTTAAAAAGAAATGCAAGGAACCATACAATATCCATGAGTTTAATTTCCATAAAAACCAGCATCTTTTAATCCCAAGTATTTGCATGTGCAAAAGTCATTGATTTATCAAGATAACACAGAAGAAATAATATTTAATTTTTTCACCACAAAAGACTTGTATTCTTAAACTATAATAAGAGATGCATACTGTTGAGCTGATGTGCATAACATGAGAATATCGCTCGATATCCATGAGCCTTTCGACTTTCACAGAACCAGGTTTGGAGACCTGCATGAACAGCCCACTTTAGATAAAGATTTATGACCACACATACAACTATTGATTGAAACACTCATGAAGTAGCAGCATTTGATTTAATTTACAACAGCTGCCAGCTTACTGAGTCTGAGCAACACTTTTTACATTCATGTAAAAAAGAACCAACCTTTCCCACATCATTTCTTCCCAAGTCAACTAACATAATATGTTCTGCACATTGCTTTTCATCATTCAAAAGTTCCTTCTCCAGCATTTTATCTTCTTTAGGTGTCTTTCCCCTCCTAATAGTCCCAGCAAGAGGGCGGTTTATAATTTTTTTCTGTCAATCAACATCAACGGTAAATTGGAAAAAAACAAAAAGAATAGAAAACTAGTTGTCTGGTCCAATATTGCTTTGTTACTGTTACCTTCTTCACACTCGAAAGAATTTCTGGACTAGAAGCAACCAGTATACACCCTCTAGCCTGTAGCAACATATAAACCAAATGGTCAATTAAATTTAAACTTCAGTAAACTCTTCAAGCAAATAGTTTCAAAGGTGAATCAGAAAACCTGCAAATAAGCCATATACGGACTTGGATTAACAATTCTCAAAGATCTGTAGATCTCAAATGGATCAGCAAATGTACGACGTTCAAAACGTTGACTCAATACTATCTGAAATATATCACCAGCCAGAATATGCTCTTTGGCATGTATGACTGCTGCCTTGTATTCTTCACTCGTCATGCTCGAAGTCTCTAATTTAGGGCCAAAGAGACGGGTTGACAACTTTATTAAACCTGCAGGTAGCCTAGGTCTGAAATCGATGATTGAATTACAATTCAGATATTAAACTTGTATGATAAATTAATGGGAAAAATGGCATAAACAATTGGTTAAACGAAAAAAAAAAAAGGTTACTTACGTATCTGTATCATGCACCCTAGATATAAAATTTTCCAACCGGTTAATCCCATCATTAAAGGCCTTCTCAACGGTAGAATATTGATCTAAGCGCACCCAGTGAATAACATATGCTTTCTGAGGCGAAAATTACAAAATTAAAAAATATATATTCATGAAAGACATTATGAAATCATTTCAGTAGAAATATACAAATTTGACTTTTTTGCATTTAATCATTTCTTATAATGTAGCATACAATTTTTATTTCCAATCATTTCAAAAATATGGCCTCACACAAGTTTTCATAATAAATGTTATCAAATCCACTAGTTTCTAAAAGGGAATGGCACGAAAGTATGCGGATAGGCTGATATAGAATGAAAAGAGAAAGGAGCTACAGCCAAAATCAGCTTTAAAATGATAGACCGCCCAGCAAGTCAATGTAAAAATACCTTCTCCAAATGATCAAATATCATAACATCCTCATAAAGGCCAAGATGTACATCAGGGAGGTTTCTATCATCCGGTGGGGCAGTAGAAAATGGCAGTTTTTTCTTCTCTACATACCGCACTGTATCATATGAGAAATAGCCAACCCATCCACCTGGTCAAGAAGAGAGCACATCATTATGTTAGCAAGCATTTGATGAAACCTCAGTATTTTTTGCAACTAAGGAAGAACGGTGTGAGAACTACATCAGTATTCATGCAAATAGAAAATTATACCTTCAAGCAATACAATGCAATGTAAAATGCATTTCTAGAGAGGACAACTATAGCATCAAAATAAGTGTATAAAACAAACAAGTCCAACAAGAATTCCCCTTTGATTTGTCCATAACTTAAAAATATAAATCAAATCGTAGATGAGCAGTATATCCATGTCATAAGCAGATAATGAATCCGACTCCAGTTCAAGAAGCTAACTTACCCAAGACCATAAACTTGACATTACATTATAAAGCAAAAGAATGAAAATACAAAGTTGAAATATGAACAATCCAAGTATGTTAAATCTATGTATCTCACCATTAAATACTTCTGGAAGCTCATCAATGAGTTGGGGAGTCCAATCCTCCATCATTCTCCTAGGAACTTCCATCGGATCCTCCACAATCTTCTCTGTCCTCCGTCCTTCATAATGGTCCATAATTGTAACCATATTTTCTTTAGCCACGATCTCTACACTTGGTTGAGCTCCGATAACACTATATCGTCCCTAACATAATTGAATGGTAAATATGAGCATACAAATTCACAAAGATATACAGAAAATTCATATGAAGAAAATTAAAACAAAACGCTCACAATAGTGGAAGCATCCAAACCAGGTTCAACTGACTCAAATAAAAAGCTTGGAGCATCTCTATCATCTTCCTTAACCAGACAGCGATAAGCAAGAACTGGGGTTAGGTGATCACATAATATGCAACGGTATAAAGGAATTATATTCCCCTTCTTGGACGCTTCTAAAAATTTCTCTGATTGATCGGCTGTAACAAATCAAGACATACTGATTAAAGCTTACATGACTAGTAAAAAGCAGAATAGAATTATGCAACCAAATGCAAAAGGCATGAGAAACATGAAGAATTGATCACAAAATCAAAGAATTAAATATCACGAAAGTCATATTACTTTGATCCACTCAATTCCAGAAGCAAAAAGGAGATACCCAATTTCCGTTAATCTCTCTTTCCTATTGGTACATTTTATACTAAACAGATTGTCAGAAATGGATTAGATTAAACAGACCCCAACAGTCATTTCTATTGGTAATCAAATCAAAACCCAAAATTCAAAATTCATTTCCTTTCTTCCAATCCTCGGGAACCAAAAGGAGAGGAGAATCATAAAATGTCACCGATTCAAATTGATTAACTTATTTTCTCACCAAACAAACAGAATTAACCAAAAAGAATCAAAATGAAGAAAGATTGAAATGACGCAGTAAGTACCATATGATTGAGAAATTGAAGCCGAGCATTTGAGCGTTCGGACACGAGGACTGGCGGAGCCACCGAAAGCAAGCGAGGTGGAAATTGAGCTTGAGACTCTACCATTAAACTTAACGGAAGAGCTTGTAGGTAAAGGCAGACTCAACGGAAGCTGACGGGGAGTGACGGCTAGGGTTCTGCCCATTGCCAAGGAGCACTTGCTGTGCAGTGAGAACTGAATCGGAGAAACTTCGCACATGAGTGATGTAGAAAGAGAAACGCTGTGCGGAATTTTGAATCTTAGACGAATGGGGTCCGTCGTATTGAAAGATTCTCAAGTTGGTATTTTTCTTTGGGCTGGTCTGCGTTTGGTAACTTTTCAATGTCGTTTTGCAACTTAAATCTCAAGAGTCTCTTCTTTCCTTATAGAAAGGTTATAAAATAGGAAGTATTTAGTTAATAAATCAATTGAAGTAAAATATGGTATTAAAATTTTCACTTTTTTAGAAATTAAATTTTTTGAAAAATTACTAAAAATATTTATTCGATAATAAAAAAATTCCTAAAAAGTTTTGAAAAATTATTAAAAATATTTATTTTCATTCCAATTAAGAATTAGAATTCTATTTTGAAAAAATATTTATTAAAAATAGTTAGAATTTAGTTGTTAATTTTACATTTGGTTAATATTTAACGAAATCCAACCCTAAGCGGTAACTCTAAAAAACTCAGCTATAACTTAACTCAGACTATTATATAAAATTTAAGATTATGTTCGGCAATATCTTTGAGCTAACTGTTAGCACTTTGACTAAGTCAAAAACGTTAATTGTAATATTGGTAACGTAGCATTTTTAATAGCTTTTAAAATTTGAGGAAGCTTTTTTTATGAAATATTATTTAATGTTTAGCGCTTCCTAAAGATTAATTAATTTTTTTGATAATCATATCAATTTTTTATTCTCCAAATTCAACTAATTAAACAATTAAAATTGTTTTTTTGTCATTTTGAATTTAACAATTATTTTGATTGAACACTCCTAATTTAAATTGCTCAATAGATTGTTACAAGCTAACAATTAGTATTGCCCAACAGATTCTAATTGAAGAAAATATTAAATTAACAAGAGATTTGTAAATATATAAAAATTAAACTATCAGTGAGAATAACGAATAATATATAACAAAAAATATATATGTCCAAATGTAAAAATTATTAAGATAATCAATTAAAAATCAAATGAATTTATAATTGAACAATTAGAAAAAAAATTATAATAAATTACGACAATTAAAACTAAATTTAAAAAATAATAATATTATATAACGTAAAAGAGTAAAATAAAATAATTTACAAATAAAACAAAAAGTGTCTTTCAGTGAATAAATAAATAAATAAAAGGATTGAAAGATTTTGTGGGCCCTACCCCAATGCACCATTTACAGCCCAAAAACACCGCTATAAATGCTCATGCAACGAAAATGCCACTGCTCTTCCACCACCTAGGTTTTATAGTTTACAGTCTTTTTTGCTCTTTGATCATCAAACAACAATGGCTATCAAGCTAACCAAAGCACAGAAGAAGACCCAATACGACCAGAAGCTCTGCCGTCTTCTCGATGAGTATTCCCAGATTCTCATTGTGGGGGCCGATAATGTGGGTTCCAACCAGCTTCAAAGTATAAGGAGGGGTTTACGCGGCCACTCCATAGTGTTGATGGGTAAAAACACCATGATGAAGCGCTCCATTAAGCTCCATGCTGAGAAAACTGGCAACGATGCTTTCAACAGTCTCGTTCCTTTGCTCGTTGTAAGCCTTCCATTTCTATTGACATCCCGTCCTTGTTTATGATATTGTGTTATTTTATGGGTATTTTTAGTTTTCATGTTTGGAAGAAAGGAAACTTCAACAATATGAACTGATTTTGGGAAGATTTGGATTCTTTTTATTGTTTGGGATCTGTAATAATACCGTATTTTAGGATTAGCCCGTAATCTGTATTTTATTTCTTATTTAAGATCATTTTGAATTATAAGTTTTCGAGGGTTGTTATTATCCTTTCTCTTACCTTGTTATCAAATTGTTTACTCCTATATTAATTATTTCTGAATCAGGGAAATGTCGGTTTGGTCTTTACCAAGGGTGACTTGAAGGAAGTTAAAGAAGAGATTTCCAAGTACAAGGTAATATGTTGTTGGTCATTATTTCTAAATTTGATCAAACTGGTTTTGGATTCGTCTAACTCATGTTTCCCCCTACCAAGTGGGTAACTTATTTTCATTTATAGTGCAGTAGATCTACCTGAATACCTGTTTCTGTAATCAATGGGTTTAAGTTCTGATTGTTCTTGTTTAACTTACTACATTGAATGCTTCTAGATTTGATTTATATGAATTCATACATCACTTATATTTTAAATGTCACTTCTCAGTGTAAAATTATATTTGAAGTATCATTTTCCGGTATCTTTACATTAATAGGTGGGAGCTCCTGCACGTGTTGGCCTCATTGCACCAATTGATGTTGTTGTCCCTCCTGGACCTACTGGACTTGATCCCTCTATGACATCTTTCTTTCAGGTTATTATATTCACTTCTCTGTTTTTAATTTTCTTTCCTGCGGCTGCAAAAACTCACACCATGTTCGTCAGGCTCTGAACATTCCAACCAAGATTAACAAAGGTTCTGTGGAAATCGTTACTGCTGTCGATCTAATTAAGAAGGGTGAAAAAGTAGGATCATCTGAGTCTGCTCTTCTTGCGAAGCTTCAGATACGACCATTCTCTTATGGTCTTATTGTCTTCTCTGTTTATGACAATGGATCAGTTTTCAACCCTGAGGTTCTTGATCTCACAGAGGATGATCTTGTAGAGAGATTTGCTAATGGTGTATCGATGGTCACTTCGCTATCTCTGTCTATCTCATTCCCAACACTTGCAGCTGCACCCCATATGTTCTTGAATGCATACAAGAATGTTCTTTCTGTTTCAGTGGCAACTGAATATACTTTCCCTCAGGCAGAGCAAGTGAAAGAATTCTTGGAGGTTTGTCTTTGATGGACTGCATATTTTATCATTTCCTTTTGTGTGACAAAGGGTGTAACTGAGCCTGAGTCAACTGGAGAAAAGTTCGAAAAAATTCCGTTCAAATCGAGCTCCAACCTAACGAAAGCAGCCTTATCAAATTTATATAATATTTATTTTAAATTTATTCAATCAAGTTTTCAGTCAAACTCAAACTTAAAATTTTTCAAGTTAGAACTTAAACTTCAAATTGAGCTCAACTTAAAAGTTTTAGGCTCATTGAGTTTCGAGCGGAGCTTTTAACCATGGCACATTCGAGCTTGGCTCGGCCTGTTTACACCATCATTGTAATTATTCTCTTGTTACATTAATTAGCTAATTATCTGGCTTGCAAACTTTCAGGATCCGAGCAAATTTGCAGCTGCTGCAGCTCCAACCGCAGGAGTTGATGCTGGTGCTGCTCCGGCTGCTGCTGCAGCCAAGGTGGAAGAGAAGAAAGAAGAAAGTGGAGAAGATTCAGATGAAGATTTGGGTTTATCGTTGTTTGATTGAATATTTTTTGGCATTTTTACTGCAGCTAAGAGTTGTTTTTCCACCACGTTTTCTTTCTTTTTTTTACGAACAAATTCCTTTACCTTCCCTTCCCAGTCTCAATGTAAATAATTTGCAGATGGAGCATATCATTTGGTATGGACTGATGTAAATATATGGAATAACTATTTTTCATAAACCCATAAACCAAACAGCTACAGTTTTTTCCAAAATGTCAAATCCAAACAGTATGGCCATCCCAGAAACGAACTACAATTTTTTTTTATTAACTTCAAAATAATAATAATAACACAGCTAATAACAAAACAGTGACTAAAATTACAATGTACAAATCTGTATAGAATTCATGTACTATGGTAATCACTTTCAAAGGGGTGCCATTTAGAGAATCTCCTTTTTCTTTTAAAAGATAACGGGTTCATGTAATAAACAGATTATGACTGAAGACAACTCCGAAAGAAACGGACACCCTGTATAATATACAGATAATGACAATTAGAAACAAAGTAAACTGGGGAAACAGAAGCTAAACAACAATAATTTAACGTTAAAGCTTTACCGAATGTGTATACCTGCAATGCAAAAATAATGTCTGCTGCATCCACTTTTAACATCAATCTTCTTAATTTATCATCTCGAGACTGACCTAGTTTGAGAAGTCCCTAGAGATTGAATTATGTTTCATTATCATTTTGTTTAACAAGTGAATTTCACAATAAAACATCATATATTTCCTTATTTACCTGGTCATTTAATACTCTACACATGCTTAAAAATTCAGAAATTCCAACTGGTGGTATCATTGTCGACTTGCAAATGTCTATGTAATATTTATTCAGCTGCATCATAGGACAAGGTCATTAACAACTGCCTGATGATCTTGTATTACATTATCATTGTTTCAGAAAAAGAGAGCATACCTCTCCTACAATAGTGTCCTTCTTTCCTCCTCGAAAAAACTTCACAGCAGCACATAGTATTATCTGCAATATACAAGTCATTAGAAATGCTGGACCATCAGCATTAAAACATGCTCCCAAAGAGAATAGGCCAAAAATTGCATTTTGGATTTCGATCAAAGGGTTCTATACTGATACAAGTGGTGGAAGCGCTTGAAGCGTATAATCATAAACCAATTTTCAACTGATAACATGTTAAGCAGTTATATTAGGAATTGCCATGCTAAAAATCAAAACTTACCTGTTGATGCTGCGGAAGAGATTGAATGGTGTCCACTATAGGTGACCTATATGCTTTTGACAAAGCAACAGCCATGTGATCAATCCTCACCTGTGATACATTTGGAAATTTAAAGAAAGAAAACATTAGGCACAGAGAATATCTAAATTATACCAGAAACTAATGAAAGTTAATAGCATAAAAAATTTTGCTCCACAAAGACCTAGAAGAACACTGACAAATATTCTTGTAATTAGCAAACAATTAACTTTTGAAAAACTGATACTAATAGTGAGCACTTACAGTATTGTATTCTTGCTTTTCAAAGAATTCACTGGCTGGAGCTGTTTGTTGATGGGATAACTCTTTATCCGCCGTAAGTGAATTCAGATTGGTTGTAGATTCTCTCAGTTCTGCTTCTAGAATCTCAATTGCACTCCTAAAAAAAGGTTAAAAACATCAGTTATACTGCCTCCTGTCAAAGTCGGGATTGAAGGAAGTTGCAAAGACCCATAATGCACCAATACCAACTTATCTGTTGAATCCATCAATTCACTTGAATTACCACTAGTAAGCGAAATAAAAACAGATAATACTGACCTGCAAACACACAGAGCTCTCCTCATGTCTCCAGAGGCAGCCGCAACTTTCTGGTTACAGTCAACTAGTCAATATCTAACGGCAATAGGTCAAGTGAAGAAAAAGAACTCTGATTCATCAAAATGCATCAATAAAAAATTCATGGACTTACTCTGGCGCAGAGCTCCAATGCTTGTGGTTGAAAAGTGGTCCAAGAGAGTGCCTATTGGTAAAGAACAAGAGTTAATTAAAATCCAGAGGAACTAACCTCAATCCAAAGCTAGTTAGGATTGTTATATGAATATGTTTCTTCCAATTCCATCGAATTTTTCATTATTTAGTGACTACCCATATATGCACCAATATTTAATTTTTCCCAGAATTTCATAAATCATATTCTTCTGCTTAGTTCAGAACCATTTGACGTAATTTTTATCTCAAGTTCCAGTGAGATTAAGAAAAATGAAAGTGGGTCCAGAAAAATGTCAACTAATTGCTTCAATTAAATAATAATAATAATAATAATAATAATAATAATAATAATAAAGAGTACAGGAATTACCATCAATCTCTCCTGAAGTATTCTGAGGATTTGATCCTTAGAATAGGCTCTAAAAGTCACAACCATCGGCTTGCCTATCGGAAGAAAGTGGAAGAATTAATCAATAAGGACAACTCTTAAATTACAAAGCTAGCTTGACAGTTGAAGAAAAGAGAAAATCAATGACAAACACTGCAGGCAGTAAGATGCCAGTAATATAATTTCAAAACATTTGGCTGTTAGGTTGAGAGAGAGGCGGCAAAAGAAATGTACAAGCCAAGGAGTGTAGGTACGCTATTTGTTACCATACTGATTCTGCCAAAACCACTAGGAGAAGTGCAATATTGAGGAAACGGGATTCTATCATTCATGGATTAAAGCCAGGCATGCACACCATGAATGATATTCAGGTGATAATGCATGATGTACCGGTAGAATATAATTACCAGAAAATGGGATTTTTCTAATTAGTGAGTTAATAATGAGAGATTGATTAGTTCAACAAAAGCAAGCAAAGAACTCACAATTCAATGATTGAAGTCTGGGAAGAAAACGATCAGCTAGATCTATGGCATTTGCTACACCTGCAAAAGAAAATCGATACTTTCAATTTGCACATGCATATATGGCAACTGGCAGGCAAATTCAATAGCACAAATAAAGTAGTTCATATAGGACAGTTCATAGAAATATGCAAAAGCTTCCAATGATAGACTTTATACAAATTTTACCTATCAATATACATCTAGAAAATGGGAAAGTCGTAAGCATGAAAAGATCATGAAGGACAGCCCGGTCTTTAGTTATCAAATAATCCAACTCATCAGCAATTATTAGCCTGCAAGGAAGAAAAATTAGCTCGATGATATGATGCATACTCGAGAAGGCAGAAAATGATTAACAAATTTCAATAGATCATGCACCCATCAATTATCATGGCAGAGGGTTCACAATGTACTAGTCCATGCAAAGAAAAACTTGGGGGAGGAGGTGTATTGGCACAAAACTTGAGAACAAGGATTTTACATCATTTTTGAGCTTGACGACTGCGGCTGTTGAGAGTACAAACTCTGGAGATGCTGTAAAGGTGAAGTTGATCCGTTGGTTCTCTTTCTTGGAAGGTTTTTGCCAATTATCTGGCAAGGAAAAACAGCTGGTAAGAGGTGTAGACTGTGAATAATTTAATGGAATCAGTGCTCTTATCAGTACCTTGCTGAAAATTTCAGATGTGTTTGTTAGAGAAGTACAATTCAACGTCAACACATCTGGAGACTGTAAACCTGTCTGCTAAAGAGAACAACTCAGTGAGCAGTTATGTATAGAAAGAACCTAACATACAGCAATATACTTATAAACCAACCAGTGCGTCAGGTCAGAAGTCATAAATGATTTGACTACCGTACTTGAGGTCTTAAGTTCAAGCAAATTGCATTGTTAATGATCCTACAATCATTCACTTCCGTTTATCTTAAATAGGCATGCCAAGCCTCTAAAATTGAAATTTGCAGAGACCCCTCATTTTAAGTCTTCTTAATTAGTAAGAACCAATTCTCAATAAAAACAGAGGAAAGGAATTTAAGAGACACAACCAAAGTGAATGACATGACTATACAAGCAGCGGCGAGTCAAATTTTTTATTCAAAATACATGATTCACGTTTCCTCTTGCACAATTCTAAAGCCAATTATGTAGAATTGCTTGTAAGTTCACTCAAATTGTTGGCCTATATGAGTTATGTACCAGTGAGTAGGTAATCATAACTCGAGGTTTTGAAGATTGCAGATCACATTCAGTATGTTTTCTGCGGAAGGAATGAGAAAGGCCAATTTTATTGCTGTAACATTAGTAATGATGAACAAAACTAAGCAATCCAAAAATGTATACTAGTATGCCAAACTAGCATAACAACTACGTAAAAATCATGGAAAATAAATCAACCTTCGTTACAATACAAAATTTACCATCTTAAGCATAATACTTCAAGAGGAGAAAGCCGACTAATTCATTGAGAAGAAAAAGAGCATTTAGACCAATCAAACTACTAAAATTCTCAAGAAATTAAAGGGGGAAAAAAAGACAACTAGAAAACTATCTAATGTACCTCTTTAGCCCAATCAATCAGTTGTTGCTTCACCTTCTGCATTGACAGTGACTTCCCAGTCCCAGGGCATCCACAAACATATAAACTCCCAGCCTTTTCCTGTTCTATACATGTTTTGCAGAATTCAAATACCCTTTTCTGTTCATCTTCACGGCATACGACAGTAGATGGTGCAGTTGATACGTGCAATGCCTCTTTCACTGCACTTACTTGCTCCATATCTACTATAGTTACCAAACTAATTAATATATAGAACACATAATACCATATCATAAATAACTGTAATCGTGCTTGCCTCTAGGATTCCAACTTGATTTGTTGGTGAAATCAATGGACAATTTCTCCGCTACAGATTTACACGCACTTTCAATTTCCTGCAAAATAGCAAATTAACAAAACTTATATCTTTTTTTTTTCCTAATTCCTTGAAAAAACCTATCAATAGATTATACATATATAAAAGCCAAAGCTTTTTCCCTTTTCCAAAACAGAAATCACCATAATTAAGCTCGAAAATCCACTAACGGTTATGATTTAAGACTATTTTAAATAAAATTCATCAACTCCTATGGACACAAAAGATGGAAGAAGCACAGTTGAAAAACAAAGATGCTTACGTTTCTAGAACTATTTGGGCTCGAAGGCAAAGATCGGCGAGGCGATTTCCATTTCACCGGTGAAGAGATTGGGCTGTCCTGCACTGCCACTGCATTAGATCTCAACTTCCGCTTCTGAGGAGTGGCAGATTCATCATTAGATTGGACGGTCTCGGTTATCTCCTTGTAAGGAGACGAATTGCGCCCTGCAATTGAAGGCATAACTAAGAACGGAATTATGATTGGATCAAAAGAAAATTTTTGGTATAGAGGATTAGGCACTGAGATAGCAGAGGCTTTTGGTGGGAGGTTAATAAGAAAACGTGAGAGAAAAAATTTTAGATAAATTTAGCGGGAAAATGGAACCGTAACAATTTCGTCTCCCGCCATGCTTTTGTTGGTATTTTCGAAAGGCCGAAGGCCTTATTGATTGCTTTTGAAGTTTCGAGCTTTTTGGATGAGCCGAGCCCATTTCTCAAATCAGACCAGCAATAAAAATTCAGACTCCGGCTTTAGTGAGCATCCGGTTCATTATGTCGGCTTGGTTTATCAAACCGAACTGGAAGTATATCACCCAACCAAACCGCTAAAATTGGAAAAGAGGAGAAAATAAAAAACAAAAATTGGAATCTAATAGAATAAAATATTTATGAATTGAAAGTTGATTGCTCCTGTTAAGTGTTGGCATTCGATTAATCAAATCAAATTAGCTCGATTTCAACCTATCTAAATATTTTTTTAGGGTAATCAAATGAGCTTGGCTGTTAGTATAAAAAATTTCAAAACAAAAGTGTTTTTTTTTTTAGGTTTCTATATACTCTTAATATATTTGAACATAGTGAATAAAAATTTGATATATCCACCCACAAATTATGGCGGAACATGCAATAAGAGTTTTCAAATTTGATTTCTATTAAATACATATATAGGAAGGGGTGAATAGTCTTAATTATAATTAAACTCCGAACCAAATTAAACGATTCCCGATAATAGTATTCGGATACTGATAATTTAAAAAAAAAAATTGATATAGCGAATCTGATTAGTTTGAAATTAGGGATTAATTTTGTATGATTTTAGTTGACATTCATTCAATTTTGATCCCATCCATTTAGAAAGGGATTTGATGGTGCCAAAATAATCTGATAGAGATGATGAGGATGGTAATTGTGATGGTGATAGCTATTCTATTCTATTATAGATCTCTATATAATTAATTCATTCCTCTCTTAGCTTGGTGAAATATTTAATATCTACAATGTAACTATCATACGTGCTTCTAACTACCTAACCTAATAATCAATAAATGTGCATGCATTTATTTCTCATATCATACTCTATATGTTGCTAGGAGGCAACTTATCAATCATTTTTTTATGGAAAATTACAATTCGATCCATCTACGTAGTTTGCGAAAAATAATTAGTTTGTCATTATCTTTTGGGTAATAGATTAAAATGTCTTTATAATCTAATTCCATTGGACTATAGAATTCTTTCATCCAATTTTTACATTTTTTCCATTAAGTATTTTTTAAAATAATGAAAATACCCTCTTTATTTTAAACAATATAGGAACAGATTAGTTGTGTTTTTCAAACTATAAAAATTGCATTGTAATTTTTTTAGTATAAATATTTTAGTATTTCTCGTTTGACTTTTGTGTTTTTTTATTGACTTAACTGAAAATATGCAAAAATTGAACAGAAAAATCGAACAGGCAACGTAAGTAAAATATAGAGACAAATTAGTATATTTTAAAAAAGACATGAATGAACTAATTGTATTTCACAAATTACAGAAATCATATTATAATTCCTAAATCTAAAGTGTAACTTTGTCTCCGACTGTATATATATAAACGGTGCAAGTGGGTAGTTAGTTAGTTAGGATAGGATAATTCTAGCACAAGTTGCAACTAAAATGACCAATGTTAGGTTGTACCTTTGCTAGCTTTAGCAACTTTGTACGATCAAGCACGAGGCAAATTCAGGCCTTCCACGCAAGTTGTGATTGCCTAATTGTTTATAAGACAATTATTTGGTCCCAACATTAATACAATAGAAACAAAATAGGTAGCTACGTTTAGTTTTCATTTCCTTCAAATACCGAAAATATGAAACTCCTTATGGAGTGTGATAACGTGGTGGTTGTGCAGCTTATCAATGGCACTCGGCCATCATATGGGGCTGTCCATCAGTTGGTTTTGCCCTTCCAAAACGTTATGCATCAAAATTGGAATTGCAGGATAGTCTCGTGTATGCATAGAAACAAGCTTTAAAGGTTAAAGATAGTGTTTTATAAAAGATTAATCTGTATAACATTTAGCTTTTTAATGTTCTATGAAAAATTACTCAAATAGCTGATAACTTTCCATGAGGATGGTTGGCAGGCCTTCTGAGATGGGTCTATTGCCGCTGACTCCAGATTAGGGAGGCTCGGCTTTGTGATTGAAGATGCTGAAAGGCGTTTTCTTGAGGCGTTGTCTAGATTCTCCGACAGCTATAAGGATCCCCTCCTCTTCAAGGCTTTGGCATTCAGACAAGGCCTTTTATGGTTACAAGATAAATTCACTTCCATAACTGCATTTTTATGGATTCCCAGACTTTGATTTTCGCTCTTTTATCTTCTGTTCCGGATTTTGCTGAACTGGGTATTATTATTCGAGATTGTATTATTATTCTTCAGTTTATTTGAACTCGAGCCAGTTAATGCTAAATGGTTTCTTTATAAAATCTATATCTTGATCTTATTCCTTTCATTAAGTTTCTTTTGGCATGTATAGTTAACCTTATCTTTCAAGTTAGTACTCGTTGAAAATGAGAAGTAGAAGGAGAGATTGAAGGTATGAAAGGAGTGGAAGAGATGAGGAGATAAGGAGATTGGCGTGGCATTGGCGTCTGCATATATCTGTCTATTCTTTGAAGAAGAGGCCTCCATGTGACATATGGCAATGGAAGATGGCCCCCACTTGCTTCTCAACGTTTCCTTTTTCTTTCTTGGCTATTTTCTCTCGACAGTATTAAATCTTTGATTTTGTTTCTAAGATTAGAACTAGTAGGGACAAATAAGCATGGCAAGAGATTCTTTCTATTAATATCATTTTATCACTCACCCATATTCTATTTGTAATCTTGTCTCTTAATTATTAATGGAAATAAATTCAAAATTATATTTTTAAAAATTACATTATTTTCATTTGTTTATCGAGTTGTTAGTGAAAAAAAATTTATTCTTTAAAATTTACAATTAACAAACGGTTATATTGGTAAAAATAAACTGTATTCTCAAGTATATTTTATACATAAAATCAATATTAAAACCCAAATTGAAATCCACCCTTGAAATTGAACGAAATGAGCTTTTGCCTTTGACACTAAGAAATTGGACATTCAGATGAGAGCTAGAATTGAAATATAGCGGCAACACCAATCTACCAATAAATTGAGGAATAACTGAATCAGGTTAGACCTATTTTGATACCGCATTACAAATTGAAAAATTATAGGTGAATTGGATAAGAGATTAGAATCCTTAAAATGAAATTTGTATAATTTACCTCTCTCTCTCTCTCTCTCTCTCTCTCTCTCTCTCTCTCTCTCTCTCTCTCTCTCTATATATATATATATATATATATATATATATATAAAAGCTCACAAACTTGCATTTTGTGGAAGGAACAATTGCATTCTTTTCTTTGTTTAATAAGATATTCCAATTCCAATGCTCCTTTAATCATTTAAATTTCTTCATATATTCCCATCTAGTGGTTTTAAGTTTTAGGTTGGCCATTGCTTGCCAACCGAGAAAGCTTAGTTATGCTCTTTCCTTTGTTTCAACAATATATATATATATATATATATGCTCTTGCTTTCAAATACGTCAACATGTTCTTTGTACCTTCTCATGCAATTAATAGAAACTTTTTAGAAGGCAATACAAAATATTGTGCTTTCCAACTAAATTAATATTATACCTTTGCCGAAAGGGAAAATGAAATTATATACGTATATATATACATATATGTATATATGTATATGTATGGTGCTGTTGTGAGTTGTAGAGAGTGGTCACCCCTTAAATGTAGGGCAGAGGCCCATTTGATTTGTTGCTATCAATAGAGTTTTCCGTACAACTATGATTGCTATCTATGGTATGGGGCAATATAATTCAACACTGCACTTGACACACCAAGGAGGTGAATATATATAAAAAGCTCGATGGACTGAAATAATATTGTAAACTGCATGGTAAAAAGCAATTCTCCTCTTTATTTTTGTATGTATGTGGGTGGTTTAATCTTCAGTTTGTACAGTTCATTTTGCTTATTAGGTAAATTGAATTAAAGAACTTACAATACAAAAATGAATGTAGACTATTTATGTTATTAGATACAAATATTGGAGAGGTCTTCCATTTTGTCAGAGATTCTTTCCTTCCTCCTGCCCATTTCCGGCAATTGAGGAATAGCCAGCGGGTTAATATCCCTTCTGTTTTCCTTATATATATATATATATATATATATATATATATATATGATCATCACCATGCAAAATGAACGGCTAAAAATAATAGTCACATGCACAAAATACAGAATATACTGCTTTTGTTTTATAATATTATACATAAGAATCTTTGAAGCAACCAATAAGCATGAACACAGAAAAATGCTTAGAGGTGTATGATGCATGGAATCTTTTTGTACTTCCCTTCAAGAGAAAGGACCTGGCTTTTCCTAAGTGGTCAAATTTGTTAAATGTTTCTCTAGCAGAATTTAGCATGCTTCATATTAGTTATTTTAGTTACGAGGGACCGTTATCTTTTCATGAAGCCTTAAGCTGGATCAAACGTTTCGAATTCGAAACTGATTCCCTTTTACTTCTCCAAGTTATGCACTAAAGCCGTATGGATCTATCTTGTTTTGGTGGTTTAGATTTGGATTGTAAAATATTGCTTAAAGAACTTCCATTTTTGTTTTGTTTTTTTAGAAGATCATTGCACATTTTCCTCTAATTTGTACTTTTTTTTCTTTGTTTGATTTGAATAACAAATTTCCTGTAATTTCATTTATTATCGTTAACCCTTAAAAAAAATAATAGGACACTACACCTACGGGCAGCCACAATTTCGATTTCAAAATTGACGGCTATGGTTTTAAAAAGTGTGAAACCGAAAATTGGCGGTTCTAATTACAAACCGAACCGTTATGGTTCCAGCTACTGTTCCAAAATCAACGGTTTTAGCCTATTCCTTGACTAATTTTATGGTGAATTGCACAATTATAAAATATAAAATTAGGGAACATTTTTTTTGTTGAAAATTTAAATATTTATGAAATAATTAAAAAAACCTTCAAGAAAAAAAATTTAAAAAGGGCTTGGACAATAATTAAATGTTGGACTTTAGAGAAATTATTAGACAATAATTTGGACAATTATAAATAGGAGAGCTTAGAAAGATCATAGGGTACGGAGTAATAGAGAAATAATTTTGAGTGAAGATAAATAAAAATAATGAGTGTTTATAGAAAATCCAAAAAGTCAACTTTGTACAAATGCCTTTAAAATTAGCCATTACATAGTTATTAGGATGATCAATTTGGGCATTTTACAAAAATTTTGCTTAAACCACCATTTCAGTTGTCGATTCTAACTGATTAAAAAACTATCGATTCTATTTAATTTTGACTGATTCTTGAAACTGACGATTCACAGTTTCTTAAAATTTGTAATTGATTTTGAACCGATGATTTCGATTCCAAAAACCGAAAGATGGCCATGCCTAACTACACCTAGTTGATAGAGTGCAAAAGAGTGCACATGTTCCATCATTATACTCTTGTAGATGTTACTTTACTAATTTCCAATCTCTATTCCTTTATATATACATATATGTCTCTAATGAGCAATTATTTGAATTTGGCCTCTTCTCTTTGCAAATGTCTTGTTTGTCTTCTCCTCTTATAAACTATTAGTATTCCACAATGGATATGAGAATATGGTTTTTCACATGACTTGTCTTCCATAATTAACCAATATCTTTCTTTTTACATCTCCCCTTTGTCATTAAATTTTCTCAAAGAAAACTCCCATTAATTAGATTCTTATAATAATGATTTTTTTTTCCTATTTAAAGCAAAAGGCTACAAATTTTCATTAGATGATTTCTATAATAATGGGATTTTTCTTTCTATTCTCATTCAATTCCAAAAAGGAATGGTACAAAATTTTCATTAGATCACTATTGCAATAATAATGCAATTCTTTTTTCCATTATCACCGGATCTCCAAAGAGGAGAGGACTTTATATAATTAGATGATAGTAGTAATAATGCAAATTCCTTTCCATTCTCATAATAATGTCCGGTCCTGCCCAATTAGATCGTGACACGTATTTTTTTTTTAAATAGGTATTAGAGATTAAATAGATCAAAATCATATAAACACAGGAATAATCTTTTAGGCACTATTTGTTTTTAAAAAATAACTTTTCTTTCATTGTTTGATTACAATATTAAAAATTAGTTAAAAATATTCATAAGATTATAAAATTATTTATGATAATATGATTTCATATTTTAAAAAAAATTATTATTAAATCTAAGAAAAGTGAGAAAAAAATGTGAAACTATGATGCTTGTCAATAACCGGTGATGTTGGCTGATAGGAAGTCATTTTCGTTAAAAATGATTAAATTTTTTTTTAATCAAGAAAACAGTTTCCATCGACTTATTTTCTTAAACATTTTTAAAAATTATTTTACTATTTTATGAAAACAATCGAATAAATGGTGATTGAAATGATTTCATCATGTTTCCACCGTTATATTATTATCACCATTGACATGATCACTTCCATTATTAGCACAATGTATTTTCACTTTATCAAGATGTTATATCGATGATTATGATTTTCACAATGATAGCTCAGACTCTCATTAAACGGTATCTGAAAATTAAATTCGGATATTAATAATTTTAAAAAAACACTGATAATATATATATTTTTCGTATTTCTATAATTAAAACATAATCTCTATTTTATTTTTATATTTTAAAAATTTAAAAAAAAAAATTAAAATAGAAGTGAAAATGATTCCAAAAAAACAAAATCAAGTTGGTCCCCATTGATAAATGTAAATCAAATTGAGGTTGGGAGAATACATAATCAACTTGAACACCAACAACTCACAGTATATATATAGAAGACAATAGAGAAAGACATTCATCTCAACTTTCAATGACAAGCTGTACTGGTCAGTTCAGTTGATGACTGATTTTGACATTTAGGGCACTAAACTTCATATGATATTAATTATATAAAAATAGTAAGCCAATTACACTATTCTTTCTACTTTTGACTGATATCAAGAATTTCATTATTATATGTGTTGCAAATTATTACTGAGAATAGTTGGACGCTCTTTCTTTTTAAATGGAATCGAAAATTCAATTTTTATATTTAAATTAAATTATTATCGAAATAAATGATTCGACACTCTTTTTTTTAAATAAGATCAATAATTTAATCTCATAGATAAAGTAAATTATTATTGAAATAAGTTATTCGATATTTTTTACTTTCAAATGAGGTCGAGAATTCGATCTGGTGTATAAATAAATATTGGAGTTATATTAAAAAAAAAAAAAATAGATAATGATGAAAAAAAATCTACAAGTGGGAAATGCCAGGCTGTGTGGAAATTGTGGGAAATTAGGAGCTTTTCCACTATTTTAAATGGCAGGGAATGTTTGTTTTTTAGTGCCTGCAAACCCTACATGGGCTCAATTTACCCATAATATTGAAAACTTGTAAAATTTTTTTAAATAATTTTCAATATTATAACTAAATATAAAATGTTAGTTATTGGCAAGTTCGATAAAATAATTTTTTATTATAAATTTGCTTCACATATTTCAAAGATAGTTTCAAATTGAAAATGAAAGTCCAATTAATTAATTACATTTAGTATAAGTTGTCGTTGCCAATTTAGGAATGTACGATAAAATCCATTGTATGTATTGGCGCAGACATTGAAATTTCAATCAACTCCACAGCCGGAATTTTCATGAAGTATCCTACAGATAATCCTGACCATACACTAAAGATTTTATTTCCTCAATCATAATAAAATACTATATTAAGACATAAACAACTTATGTCATTTCACTTATGGCCCGTCGGTAAAGATTTTTGTCATTTGCCCGTTTGATTAAAATTCGATCTTCCACCATCAAATTAAGCATTTACAATCGTTGGATGTCACCGTCACTGTTAGCTTATTTCTCCTGATGTTAACATGGGATGTGCAAGTTGGCTTATGACATGATACTTCTTTTTTTTTTTTTTTTTGAGCTTTTAATTTGGACCGTCAAAATCTCACCTCTTAAGGCTACTGTAGATATTTATTTTGCAATTTATTCAACATGTTTGAAGATTATTTCATTTTTTTTATTATATAAAATAAATTTCCGTGCAAAATGGAATGAAATAATATTCTGTATTATTTGGAAAATAAAATCACGGCTAGAAATAAATGAGAATGGTCAATGATTTTATTATGACTTATCATTGTTCCTTCCTTCTGTTCGATTTTCAGTTTTTTCAATCATTCCGTGTTCAAAATTCATTTGCGTGATTATTTTAGATTCATGCCGAAAAAAATCTATAAAAAGAGATGAGTTTTTTCTTCCGAATGTATAAAGAGGCTTCATACCTAAAGTTCAAGCTCGTAATTTTTTATTAAGAGAGAAGTTATCCTTACCGTCCAATCTCATTATATTTATATTTGTATGATATAATTATTACAAAATATAATAGGAATAAATCTCAATTTGATTTCTAATTTATTTAGCAAAATAAAAAAAAATTGAATTTGATCTTTTGAGTCAATTTAGCATTTAAATTTGTATTGAACGATTAAAAATATTCAATTTTACTTTTTAAACCAATTTAATCTTTGAACTTGTATTGATTTTTAAAAATTAATTTTAATTTAACATTATTGACTTTTTATTTTTTTTATTATATAATAAAAACACTTATATCGGATTTTTCAACACTAACAAATGTAAATTAAAAATCCATAAAAATATCATTTCTTGTAATATAATAAATTTATAAACGTGCATTATAATTTTAATTTATTCACCATGAAAAATGCATAGATTTCATAAAGGATTATCAAGTAATAAAGATTAATTTTAAAATATTTAAATCAATATATATTTATAAATTTAAAATCATCAATCAAACTAAAAAAATATATAATACATTTTATATATTGTTTTTCTATATTTTATAATTAATTAATTTTTTAATAAATTAATTAGATCGATATCAATTACAATCTTAATAAATATTTATATAATGATTTATATTGTAAATACAATGAAAAATTAGTGGTTAAATTAATTTAAAATGTAAAATTAATTCTTTTTAATGAAATTTGACATTTTTTTAATCAATTTTTTTCAATTTGCCAAATAAATTCAGGAATCAAATTAAAATTTATTTCAATATAATATAATGTTAGAGCTAAGTTTGTGATAGAGTTTAAGAACATCATTAATGCATTGTTATCTTCATATGCCATTTGGACTTTAGAAAATAACTTTACATAAAACATTCCAATTAAAAAAATTACATAAAATGATAAAAGACATACCTTTTTTTTTTTCCAAATTTCAACCTAATTTATTAGACTTTTTGAATTGGATTTTTAATAACTTTTAATAAGATATTTTTTTTCCACTTAATATTTAATTTTCCTTAAAAACTTCAAAATGAATTAATGAAATTCAACAAATGTCATATTTTGTACAAAAAAGACAACAAACATTTACTATAAAAGAAAAATTCCAATGCATTTGTTATACAAATTTATCTTATGGGTTCAATTCATACATTCTTTTCTCATGACAAAAAATTTGAATATAAAAACAAATAAATAAAATGAATTTACAATATGAACCTCAAATAAATATAATTTTATAAATCGGAAGATTTAATGAGTTAAAAATGAAAATTGACTGTGCTTTAAGATTAAAGTAATAAAATTGAAGAGTAAATTTATTATTTTATTTTGGATAAATATTAAAAAAGAAGTGATATAAAATGAAAAGAATTCTACTAATACTTCAAAAGTTAAATGTCCTTGAAACCATCGGTGGTGTTTAAGATGTTTTACGGTTTCAATTTTATGTTGGTTTGGAATCAATTTTATTTTTTTCTAAATTTATAACTTGAGTAAATAATAATTCTTTAAAGGAAAAAAAAAAAAGAAGATGATATTTCAAAATTTTAAGGGTATTTTTGACATTTGATACAAATACGGTTGTCCTTTCATTTTCTAGCAAAAAGGTCACAACGAAAAGACCATCACAAAATTTATCCAAAGCGCTATCATTCCATGATCAAAGTTAATCACTGGTCATAATAAAAGTTAACTAAGTTAATTAATAAAAAAAACACTGAACAAATAACTGCCACGTGCCATGACAGCTAATCGAAGAGTCGATATAGAGACTCACGGTTCACTCAGTCAATTAAAAGGAAGATGGCGGTTACGTTAACACGTGCCATTTTAAAAACGGCAATAGCAGTTCCAGATGTCCGTGAAACCAGCCGAGTAAGACTGTCAAAAGTCACGGTTTCCTGTTACCTTCCAATGTGGGCAACTGACCCGGATCCGATCAAAACAAATCAAAACGTTCTTGTCTCATTCTCATTTGACCGCATACCGGAATTTCCAGTTACCGCTCCGTTAGATTTTTTTTCCTTTTTTATTTTAAAAATAATTTTTTAAGACGTAGAGCGAGACAGAGAGGGAGTACCCAGTGTGTGTATATAAGGGATCGGGGCTTCATTTCTTCTGCCAAAAGTGAAGCTACTGTTCGTACTTCGCTTTAAAGCTTCTCGCCGGAGTTTAAATCGTGAAAGAATTTATAAAAGAGAGGACGAGCTTAAAATAATTATCGAGGTCGGTAGGAAAATCTTAGTATTTTATTATTGATCTTCTCTTTCGTTTTTCGTTTCTTGGATCTCTCTCAGTTTCATTGCTGTCGATTTATGTGCCCATTGTAACTGGTTTTTGAGCTCCGTTTTACCGATCCGATTTTCGTGGAAAAGTAATGATTGGTTATGGAGATTATTAGTTAATTATTTAGTATCTGCAGCTTCAAAAGTCTGGGATTCTGATTTTATAATGGGAGAGATTTGGATGAGATTGGTTTGAAATTCTTGTTCTTTCTTTGACTTATTTGATTGTTTTGGTTGATTTTTCAGGTAGGAGAGAAAAAGGAGGAAAGTGAAGGAAAGGCTTCTATTAGATCTGTTGATTTTCAGAGGAATCGGATTCCATTTCTCTGTCCAATCTCTGTTTTGCTTTTTAAAGCTTTTTCTCTAAAAATTATCAACTCCTACTGTTGTTTTTGAGAGCTTTTTGGAAAAATGGGAGTGAAAGTAGCGACATCTTGTTTACAATGGCCACAGCCAATTATACCTCGTTCTTCGTCTTCTTCTCAAGCTCTGGCTTCCGCACTTTCATCTCCTTCCTCAAAAAGACGGTGCCGTTCTGATGTACCTGGAACTGCAGCACTCATGTGCCGATATGTACACAGACTAGACCAATTTGCTCTGTTCGGCACTTCGTCAACAAAGCTCCAAAGGTGTCGATCTTGCGAGCAGCCAAAATCGAGAGCTCACACTATAAAAAGAGCTTGCAGTGCAAGCATAGATGCCTTTTCCGACGAAGAATTTTCCAAGAAAATCGAAGAGCTAGCTCTCAGATTCCAACTCTCGGACGAAGAAGATAACAGTAACGAAGTCAATAATAAATCAGATATGGTTTCTGATTCTAGAGATAATAATTATAACAGTGTAACTGAAGAATCTTCAAGTTTACAGTTTCCACTGGATTCACTTGATTCTCATTGGCTAGAAATCCAACAAGAGCCACCGGATTACATTATTCCGGTGAGTATTGAACGGAAGGCGAACAGCGTTGACCTTCCACTTTCTCTTCGTATTATAAAGAGAAAGATGCAATGGCAAGAAGGGTTTAGAGAAGCAGGGGAATCTGCTTATTGTTCAGTTAAAAAAGCTTTTTCTTCTATGGTGTTTATAATTCGGGAACTTCATAGCTTTACTCTGCAAATGAGGGAGTTACTATTCACTGAAGATATGCAAGGAATTATTGTCCGAGTACAGAAAGAAATGCACGCTTCCTTTGTTTGGTTATTTCAACAAGTATTTTCACATACACCGACTCTAATGGTGTATGTGATGATTTTGCTTGCAAACTTTACTGTATATTCTATGGGTAGCAACGCCGCCATTGCTGCCTCACCACCACCTGTGTCTTATTTAGCAGCCACTACTGAAAGTGTTTCAGTTGAAATTCAAGAAGAAAGAAATCAAAAGTTTGATTCTTCCTCAGTAAAGAAGTTTTCAATATCTTCCTCGGGTGGTAAATCAACTTCTATTGGCGGTAACAATGGCGGCGGAGGTAAAATCCGGCCAGTTGCAAGCGGAAATGATGGTGACGGATGGTCGAACAGGTCAGACCATTTCAAAACAATTGTTCCTGATGGCACTTCCCATTTAACCTCATTAGGAACAACAGGGGAAGCAGAGTCAGTATCGGGGCAAACAACAAGAGAAGAAGAGTTAAGTCTATGGAATTCCATTGTAGACGAAGCTTTAAAATTGCAAGCTCCATTAAGAGATGATTCTCTCGATAAAGAAACCATTCAGAGATTTGTTTCGCCAATCAAAGCAAACATTGAACCAGACGATCATGCAGATTATTTCAGAACAGAGTTACTATATCAAACGGGATTGTCTCAAGACCCTAATAATCCTCTTCTTCTTGCCAATTATGCCCAGTTTCTCTACGTTGTAGCCCATGATTATGACAGGTATTAATCTAATATCAATTCCTTTCTTCCCCATGTTAAAGTTTCAGGTTTTTCTGAAGAGAATTTTCTATAGTATCTTATTGGTTTATTCCCATTGGACTAGTCTTTTTTGCATATATTTTGGCTTTGGTTTTCTTGTATCCATGATAGAGAAAATGTGGTGTTCCTGGTAAAGGTAGAAATATCAGTATATGCGCGTGGTTATTCACTCGCTTTTCACTTTAAAGATCTTCGTCAACCTCTCAACTTGCTTGAAAGTAGTTGTTGAGTGTTGACCGTGAACTGTCTGCATATTTGATTTGTTGACTTTAGCTAAGCTAGTTTAAATTAATTAATTTGTTTATATTTGATGGTAAACAGAGCAGAAGAGTACTTCAAGAAAGCAATAGGAGTAGAGCCAGCAGATGCAGAGGCATATAGCAAATACGCAAGCTTTCTATGGAGAGTGAAAAAGGATTTATGGGCAGCAGAAGAAACTTTCTTGGAAGCCATCAACGCTGATCCTACAAATTCTTATTATGCAGCAAATTACGCTCATTTTCTATGGAATACTGGTGGGGAAGACACGTGTTTCCCTCTTAGCTCCTAACAGGTTTAATAATAATAATAATAATAATAATACACTATAAAATCCCCAGAAAAAGAAAATCTTGAAGAGAGGGAGTAAAGATAAACCCTGCTGCTGTTTGTTTCCACCGATTGTACGATGAGGGGAAAAAAAGAAAAGAAGAGGAAGAAAATTTTAATTTTCCACATGAATTTAAATTTAAATTATTTTTTCGATTGTTAATTGGGGTGGGGAGAATATCTTGGTGTGGTGGTGGGGCGGTGTTTGGAAGCGGGGATGCACGTGACCGAGGATGGAGTTCGATTTACGAAAGGAAGGTTGGGAACAGTCGCCATTTACTTGGGCGTATCTTTCTGCTCTTTTACAGATCTCAGTTGGCGGATTTTGCAGTACAGTCTCAATTTTCAAATATGTTTTTTTTTTTTTTTCTTAATTTATAATTTAGAGGACATAACCACATGGCAAAGTGTAATTATTGATTTTGTTAATATAATGCCATTTTTTATTAGGATCAACATAAAGTCCATCCACCTAAAAACAATTATCAATATTTTCCATGCAAAAATTAAAAATACTAAAAAAAATATTATTTTTTCGCTCAGAAAGAGCTTGATATTATCAAAATAATATTTTTTTTTTTTTTAAATGAGACTTATTTTTAACTATACACAAAAGAAAAAATAATAATAAATTGGAAAACCTTTCAAAGAATTTTTACTAGTTCATAGCTAATGATCACGGATCCGGCTTAGAGAAGTAATCTCCTAAACTCAATTGCTAAAAGGCTAACAAGAAGCATGTGCATTGAAAAGATAGGTGGTTGCTCGACAGTTGAGCTTTTCCTGTCACACTTAATATTTTCAACTTTTTCATTTTTTTACTGTTCTCCACATGCAATTACTTTCTAATATTTAAAGATCAAAATCTTCCAAAAAATATATATTTATTCTATCAAAATTAGTAAAAACACTTGTTGCAGTAGAAATGATTTGAACTCAAATCAATCTGATCACACCGGATTGGCCAATCACCGTCATTTCTCCTTTAAAAGTTTTCCAAGTAGGTATACAAGAAGAAGTTGTAAATGTATAGTAATGGGTATTGAACTTATTTTTGGAGAAGGCAAAGGCCCCCACACCCATATCCCACGTCAAGTGTTAAAGAGGCATTAATCAAACACATGGTGTGCAATGCAATGTGTATTATTATTAATAATATTATGGGTCATTGGTCTTCAAAATTAGATTAGGCCAAACCATAAAATGAGATTTTTTCACGTGAAGAGTGGGTGAGGTTAAGCTAAGCTATACTCCCATGTCTTCTTCATTTACCACATCCCCTTGCCGGGGGGGGGGGGGGGGGGGGGGGGGGGGGGGGGGGGGGG
>CANUEP010239396.1:0-14363 GCA_947857235.1 Jatropha podagrica
ACTTAAGTAGCAAAGTCAAACTTTGCTTCCTCTTTTCATGCTAAATCAATGGCCAAGATCAAGTCTTAGGTAATCTCATCCCTCAAATAATTCATTTCTAAATATTATTTAACTCCACAAATTAATTAAATTAACTTCTCAAAAATAATTCACTATTTATTTTTTAATATACCACAATAAAAATAATATTAGTTAGTTGCCGCAATTCTCCAAAAATATTTATGAAATATTTTCTACCCAACTAAAATAATGCAAACATGCTCCAAAAATATTAAATAACATATTAGACACATGTAATAATTTTTCCGGATCGAAATAATATTAAGTCCCGGACCGATGGTACTATTCACAGATCGGTAAATCACTATTCACCAATAATTTATTACTTACTCTATCATGAAAAATTTACATCTTAATTTTAATTACTTAAAAAAACCAATCACATAAAATCTAATTAACTCCACAAATATTAATTATACTCAATATCATTATCAGGTCCAAATAAAATATTATTTCCCCTCAGGTGATACCATTCATGATCCGTCCAAATAATATCATTTTAAGATCTGAAATTTTAGAGTGTTATATGCTCATTACATTAAGCACATGTAATACCAATTAGATCAAGTTACCCTAATAAAAAATTTACTATTCAAGACTATTTAACACTACCACAACCATCACCACCACCACTGCTCCACCACTACCACTACCACCACCACCGCTCTACCACTGCTACCATCGCTTAACCACCACCACTACCATTATCGCTCTATCACCACCACCACCACTATTGCTCCATCACTCTCACCACCACCATTGCTTCACCACCTTAACTATCACCACAATCACTCCACCACTCTCATCGCCACCTCAACCACCACTATAGCTTCACCACCTCAACCATCATCGCTCCTCAATCTCAACCACCACCGCTGCTCCACCACATCACTACCACCACCAGCGCTTTATAATCACCACCATCATCACCACCAGCATTCTACCTCCATCATCACTACCACAACCATTACTTTGCATTGCTGCTGCCACCATCACATAATAAAAATTATATTTTGCTATTTAATATATAACACATAATAAAAATCATATTTTATTATAGGAATGGGAATAATTGAATAAAAATCACTAAAAAGATCAAAATACTTATAATTTTGTATTATAATTTAATTTATTCAATGAAAATATATGAAAAAAAAGTTAATTTATAATGACTTAATCAACTTTTATTTTGTTATGTTATGTTAGAAGTGACATTCGGTTCGATTAATTCGATATTGGGTTAATTTGGCTAATTTGGTTCGGTGAATAAATCTTCGGTTAAAAATTTGATTAGAGAAAATTAAAATTTTGGTGATCAATTTAATTTATTCGAATTAATCAAATTAATCAATTTCCAAAACTACATTGTTTTGATTAAGTAGATAATAAAATTAAAAATAAAAAATATTTCAATTTTTATTTTGATTAAGCAGTAAATAATAACTTCGTTTAATTTTTTATAATTAATTTCAGTTAAATTCGACCAGTTAATTAAATTTTTATTTTCTTTAACTTTGATTCAGTTAATAATCAAAATTAATTCAACCAAAATAATTTGGTTAAATTCAGCTAAAAAATTAATTTGGTTAAGTAAAAAAAATTTTGATTAATTTATTTCAATTAAAAATTTTACTCAAATTAACTGAATTGGCGAAATGATCATTCTTAAATTACACTTTTTTCGGCCTACGCTTTTTTTAATTTTTTAATTCAAATAAATTTATAAATCTAAGTGAATTTTAATAATTTAATATAATAAATAGTTTTAGTTCAGATATTTTTTTATATTAATATGACATGGTGGTGGTGATGCTGGCGGTGGAGTGGTGTTTGAGATGGTCGTAGTTGTGGTGGTAATGGAGTGGTGTTTGAGATGGTGGTGGTGGTGGTTGTGGTGATGGTGATGGTAGTGATCGAGTGATGATGGTGATGTGATTGGTGGTTGTGATGGTGGTGACGGTGATGATAGTGGTAGTGGTGGTGGAGTGGTGGTTGATGGTGGTGAAGCAGTGGTGATAGCAATAGTGTAATTGGTAGTGGTAACGTTTTAATTACATTTCATTTTATATATACAAACAAACATAAAAATGGAATGATAATTATATTGCATAAATTTTATTAATTATACTACCAAACAAAATAACAAAATATTAATTCCATTACATTTTTCATTGCATTACATCTTTGATTACATTGCATTACATTCAACCAAACATAGTCTAAGAACTTATATTTGAGTACACTTGTTTCCAGTAATGTAATGCTAATGCTTGAGCAATATTTTTTTCATATTTGTTTTTGTCATTTTAATTAAATAATTAATCAAATAATTATTTTTACTGAATATTTTAATTTTAAATCACTGTATAAACAACCACCAATAGCAACTAAAGGGGAAGACAACTTTGAGAAATATTACTTTTCACTTTTTCCAAATATTATTTATTATGTAAATATATTTTTTAAAAAAAAAACATATAATATACCACTTGTAGAACTTATTAATTTTTTATGTATCACGGATTATCCATTTAATATAAAAATATTTTAAAATAATTTTAGTCATAAGCAATTAAAAAATTTTATCATAAAAATATATATAATATTTCTATAATTTGACTAGATGTTTTTTTTTTTAAATTTTTTTAATAGATAAATATATAGAGATAATTAAGCATTTGAAAATATAAAATTTTACTATTATTATCTTATTATGTCTAATTATATTATATTTTATTATATTATTATATAAATTATTAATAATAATTTTAATAATTTATTATTTTTTTTATTTACTGTTATATCAATTTATCTTTAACATTATTATTTTAAATGAATAAGTATAAATATGAAGCATTTGAAATTTTTATTTTTTAATTTATTTTAAATAAATATATCTAGATAATTAAAATTTTGATTTAAAAATGATAAAATTAAATTTCTTTAATTACAAATTGCATTTTAATTTGATTGGCAGCTAAAAAATTATTATTTTAAACATTTGAATTTGATTAATTATATTGATTTTTATTTAATTCAAATCCTACGCTTTCTATCTATTAATGAATATAATTTTATTAATAAATTTTTTAAATGATTTCATGATTTTGATTGATAAAAAATTAAAAGTAAAAATTTTTATTGTTTATAAATATTTAATTTAATTTATTAGATTAATTTTTTATTTTATTGTTAAAGTATATTTATTTGCTAAAAGAAATTATAATGAAAGTTATTCAAAACATAGAAGTTAATTATCATGGTTTTTATAAATCAATTTGATGCTTAAATAAAAAATACAAGCAAATAGAGTATAATAAAAGTGATACGAATTAGATATTTTAAATTGCTATTTTAAATGGAGGAATAGATATATCAATTTTTTATCAATGAGATATTATAATGCAACATATAATTAAAAAAATATTTAACTGTATATATAAAAAATCACTATGTTTATTGCAATGTAAATAAAAATTTAAATGAGTATAAAAAATAAATATATGACGAGTACAGTCAATATGCATGACATGTTATAAAAAAAACTATAATATATATAAAGAAAAATTATGGATGTTGATACAACTCTCATTTTGGAGAGTGAAATTTTCTAATATTTGAGTATTTAATTTTAACTTAACTAGGAAAATTTGGAGATCTCTCCAGAGAAAATATGTCTCCCTTACCTTTCTAATTTACAATTTTAATATTTGAAACTAATATCTTTTTTGCATGTGCCTTAATCTATTATTGGAAGATCATGTTGATATTTTTTATTTTACATGATAATATTTAAATCATGAAATATTATATTATCACGCGAAGCACGAAAACCGCCTCGTTGAAGTATAAATACAGTTGAAGTGCGGAAACTCTAAGATTAGGAATTATAAGTAAAATTGACTCTATAGTTATTAGCAATTAGAATGTAAAATAGTTGAAAACTCAACCAAAGTTTAATACTTTTTCAAATGATAATTCTGTCACAACAAATGACTTTAACACTTTCTACAATTTTAAAAAATTATTTTAATTTTATTAAATCAACATTTTGCACTTTAAATTTATAAGGGTGGCCTTAATATAATTATTATTTAAATTTAATTGGTATATGTACTCCTTACAACTAAACACTTAGTACTCGTCGGAAAATTCACTAACCATTCAATAAAAATTAAAATTTTTTTATTAGTTAGGCTGATTGGTGTTGAGTTTTAAATTTTGACGATCAAGAATGAGTTTTTTTTATAAATTATGTAGAGCACAAAATTATAAAAAAAATATTAAAGTTAAGAATTTATTTGGCCTAACTATAAAATATTAGCAACCGTACCTTGTCCTAATCAATGAAGTAGGAGAAGGCTCTTATGAATGAATATAAACTAAAGAGAAGTACTTATAATCTTTTAATCAAACTATTGATGTTAGCAATATGTATAGATGACATGATAAATAATAACTACTATTATTATTATTATTATTTTATTATCATAATTAAATATCACTTATCTATTTATTTGTTATTATTTTCAATTAAATATCTAATGAAAAATAAATATACCAAAAGCAGGAGGTGATTGTAACAACCCACACGCTTCCACTGCTTGCTTCTCTGCACTGTCTCTCTCTCTCTCTCTCTTCTTTTTTTTTTAATTTGAAATTTAAATTATTATTTTAATTTTAATAAAAAGCACAATAATCCATGTAGATTCTCCATCTTTTTACAACAACTAATATAACATGCACACATTTACAATTACAAATGGTGGACACACACACGTAAATAAATAATTAATTAATTAATAAGTTGCCACGTCATCGCTGTCCTCTTTATCCAACCACCGCCTGCCGTCCTCCAAATCTCTCATCTTTCCTTAGCTGTTCTTCACTGTAGACTCTGGTCCCACTCTCTCTTCTTCTTCCTCTCCTTTCTCTCTCTCCAAAATAATTTTTTATTTAACAAAAAATACCAGGTCTTTCCCGTTTCTATTCTCATTTCCTCTCGTTTTCCTTCTCTTATAAATCTGTACGCGGAACACAAATCCCAACTTTTCTCTCTTGAGAGAGGGATAGGAAGCTGTAGTAGCAGCAGTTTTGTTTGTCTCAGTTGCTGTTGGCTAAAGCGATGCCGGCTTGGTGGGGAAAAAAGACCTCGAAGAGCAAGGAAGAGAAGCAACAGGATAACTTACATGGGAAAAATGATGTTAGCAAGAAGAAGGGCAGTAAAGACAAGCCTAAGAGTTTTGATGAGGATGTTTTGACCCGGAATTCTCCTCGTGGGAGCAAGGATTTTGCTGGTGGGTCATCTGGGTTTTCGGGTTTTGATTCGGATTCAATTGAGAAAAGAGGGCTTCCACTGCCTACGCCTTCTGGGCATGGAAGTGATCATGGGATTGCTGGGGTCGGCTTGGGATCTGGGTCGGCTTCTGGTACTTCAAGTGTTAGCTCTTCTGGGTCTTCTGGTGAAGATCATCCGATTTCAAATGATCATCACAGTAATCTGTTTGGTGGTTACAGGTTGGTTTCCTAGATAATACTTCTTTTTAAGTTCTGGGTCTTGCTATTGAATATCAAAAAATTACGGCTTTGGGCTTGATTCTTATTTTTTATTAATAAATTGTTAGGAGTGATGGTCATCAATGATTACATGGAATTCCACTAATTTCTCAATTGATAATTTTGAGGCATGAAGACATGGTTTGAATTTATGTCTATTAGTGTGTTGTTGAAGTGTTTTAGGGTTTGTAAGGGACGAAAAAAAATGTTGTTTTGATCCCATATTGTTTTGTGTCAGAATAGGGTTTCTGGGCTGGCTATGTTGTCTGCTCTGTCTTATACCGTATTTGCTTTGTGTCTGTCTCTTTTTTCTCTGTCAGAGTATTTTTGCTGTGTACTTGGTTTTTTTCCCCCTTTTTTCCTCTTCTCTTTCCAATCAAAATGTTAGATGGAGATGTGGGGTTCCTTTTGTTTTCTTTTCCTTTTCTTTTTTGCTTTCCTTGGCTTCTTGGACTTAGTAATATCTTTGCAGCTCTGGAACTCCATTTTCTATTGGACTTGGTCTTCTTACATTTTGGTTTCATTTGCAAATTAACAGTTAGAATTAAAATATTTAGTCTATGTGGCATTGAGGTTGATTAATTGTTTTTCCGTAAGCAGCTATATAGATGCTATGGATAAAGCTCTGGTTTGGAAATGGAGCTTATGTTAAGTAAATGAGTTCATTCATTACAAACGTAGTACGTATAGCTTTTTCTGCTTAAATGTAAGCTCTGTGCTGGTGGCGTTTCTTCCTCTTATATTTGCTACATCTGGAGATGTCATATACCTTACTGGAAAACCAGCTAATTGCTTCTAATTGGTTAGTCTAAAGCATTATTACAATAATAGTTTTCAATTTGACTCTGAAAAGTACCAATCCTAATTGAAACCCAGGTCATCTGGTGATCACAGAGGATATGGCGATATAAGGTTCAATACAAGGTCAAGGAGCCCAGGTCCAGGATCAAGAAGCCCTGGTCCAGGATCTAGAAGCCCTGGTCCGGGATCTAGAAGCCCTGGTCCGGCATCAAGAGGGGCCAGCAGGTCTGCTTCACCTCTTCATCCACTTCTGGGGGGTATGAGTCTAGAGTCTCCAACGGGAAGGCTAGATGATGGGAAAAGTCAATGTCATCCTTTGCCTCTTCCACCTGGTTCTCCAACGAGCCCTCCTTCCTTGCCAGGCACAAGAACTCCTGTAGTAACTGAAAATACTGCTATTGCAGTGTCAAAATGGAAGAAAGGAAAGCTCCTGGGAAGGGGAACTTTTGGACATGTTTACCTTGGATTTAACAGGTAATGCGATGGTTTGTAAACTAGATAGCCTGACGATTATAAGTTCTAAGCATTGGAAATTTTATTTTGCTTAAAAAGTATTATGATTGCACATGCATTTTCCATCTTGTCAACTTTTGAAGATGACAATGGTGTGCATTTTTGGTTATTGTAATTATCATGTAGCAGGCAGTTATTTTGTATTATTTGAATTGTGCTACTTATAAATCAATGTTTTAGCAAGTTTTTTAAAAAGGAAAAGAACAATGCAAGTTACATATAAATTTACACAATTACTCTGTTTTGCACTCTTCTGAATGTTGTATTGCAACTTAAAACAGTGAGAGTGGGCAGATGTGTGCAATAAAAGAAGTCAAAGTTGTTTCTGATGATCAGACGTCAAAAGAATGTCTTAAGCAACTGAACCAGGTATTTTGCCTACTATGTCAAATTGAAAAAACATACAAGCAGCAAATTTCAATGCTGTTCCATGAGTAATGGACTTTAAAGTAGCGCATTTCGCTTTTTGGCTTTAGATAATTTGGATTTGACTTGCATTTTTAACTTTTTTTTTTTTCCCCTCTTCAACAGGAGATAAATTTGCTCAGTCAGCTTTCTCATCCAAACATTGTGCGTTATTATGCAAGTGAACTGGTATGGATTACTTTTCTAAAGGCACAAATATTATTTAAAGGGGTTGGAATTATCTTCCTTATATATTAACTAAGCCATTTTGTTCAATCCAAGTGGTCCGTTATAAATATTGGACCCTGCTTTGATACCCGTTTTTGGTTTTCCATCTCCTTAGAGTGAAGAAACGCTTTCAGTTTATTTAGAGTATGTCTCTGGTGGTTCAATTCATAAACTGCTTCAGGAATATGGTGCCTTTAAGGAACCAGTTATTCAAAATTATACCAGGCAAATCCTATCTGGGCTTGCCTATTTGCATGGAAGAAATACTGTGCACAGGTATTTAAGAGTTGAACTCTGTGCTAATTATGGGTGCTTAGTTACTGTAACTGAAATCAGAGTTTTTTCAATTTTCTCATCTTTCAATTTTTTGCCTGACAGGGATATCAAAGGGGCTAACATATTGGTAGATCCTAATGGTGAAATCAAGCTAGCGGACTTTGGCATGGCTAAACATGTACATTTCATCTTAATCTAGAGATTCACAATTATTTCAGTTTTTGTGCTTCAAATTGGAGAGAAAAGAACAAGACTTCCCTAATAAATTTTGCTTTTGCCTGAGAAATATTGTCAACTTTTGTTTTTGGTACTTCTATTCTGCTATTCTGCTATTCTTTTTTGGCTTATGATTTGGAGCTTTTTCAAATTGTGTTCTGAATCAGATTACATCTTGCTCTTCAATGCTTTCATTCAAGGGCAGTCCTTATTGGATGGCACCTGAGGTATCTTGCTTTACATCCCTTACCACATATTAATTGGCTCAAAATAGGTTCATTACCCCCTTCCCCACTGAAATACCACACACTCCTTCTGTCTCATAGCTTTTCAGTTTTCAGTGCCCACTGCTAATTTCTTTTATTGATTCTCTGATATCAGGTTGTAATGAATACGAATGGTTACAGTCTCGCAGTGGATATATGGAGCTTGGGATGTACAATTCTTGAAATGGCAACTTCAAAGCCACCATGGAGTCAGTATGAAGGGGTGAGCTTTTGAAAAATAACTAGCTCAAATCATCGTCATTGTCAGCTTTAAGTTTTTGTAAGACCAAATTCATCTGATTGTACTGAATTTAACAGGTTGCTGCAATATTTAAAATTGGAAACAGCAAAGATATGCCCGATATACCTGATCACCTGTCAAATGATGCAAAAAATTTTATAAAGTTGTGCCTGCAGCGGGATCCATCAGCACGCCCTACAGCTTCACAATTGTTGGACCACCCTTTCATCCGGGATCAAGCAACAACAAGGGTTGCTAACATCAACATAACTAGGGATGCTTTTCCATACACTTTTGATGGAAGCCGTACGCCGGTATATTTTTCAGCTTACTTAATGTACTGCTAGACGTGTTCCAAATTGCAAGATACAAGGTCCACTTTTTTTTTATGCATTGAAAATTGAGCGCATTTATTTCACATTATCATTAGAACTAACTAGGACATACTTACGGAGTACATGTTGGGAACTTCTTGCCTCTAGTCAATATGTCATGTTATTTAATGAGCCATTTGCTAAAGGTAACAGCAGTTCTGAAATCCTGAGGCTTTTGCAAGTAACTTATGTGTTGTCGATATCTGTTGTTAAGCAAAGAATGAACATCTAATTAGCGGAAGGATACGGTTTGAGAAAGGATTATAGATAGATAGTCTGTTATTTTATTGGGCAATTAAATTCATATGTGAAATGCCACTGTATTTTTCATATGTTGAACCTGCAAAAGATTTGGCAGTTCGAAACCTTAACATAACTCTTGTATGTGTATGTGTATCTTGTTTCTGGAAATGAATCTGTGTTCTCCAATTTGTTTTTCAACCTAAAGCTGGATGGCAATTAACTAGTAGTAATTATGCTTCCCAAGCAGCCTGTGTTGGATCTTCACTCAAATAGGTCGGATGGAGATCATGCAATGAAGCAAGTAGTCACTAATACAAGAGCATTGAAGAACGCAAGGTTAACAACATTCTGCTATTCATGCTTTATTATTGCTTGATTGATTATGTTGGAAGTCTTTATCAACTTTCATGGTACTATATGCAGGGATGATGTAAGAATGATCACTTCTTTGCCTGTGTCCCCTTGTTCTAGCCCTTTGCGACATTATGGACCAGCACACAAGAGTTGTTTCCTTTCGCCGCCCCACCCAACGTATGCATTGGTAGGGCAAAGTGGTTACAACTTGAGTGACTACTCATTATATTCTACAAGACCAAACACAATATATACTCATGATCCTGGTTTTGAAAACTCTATATTAAAAGGGCAAACGCCTGGCGCATCACCGAGAACGAGACCCATTTGAGTGTAAATACCAGTACAAATACATTTTATTCTCTCCTTGCTCGTAATCAGGTTATGATTTTCCTCATCACTTCAGTGAAGTTGGTGGGATTCTTTCTCGCCCAACAGAACCTCGAAGGGGAGAAACTTTTGGCGCTAGGAGTAAAATGCTGGAGTTGTTTGATCTGAGGGGAATCTATCGGCGATTGTTGTAAATTGACCAGTGGGTCTGTGTGTGTAACATTGATGCTGTAATCCAGTAAATTTGATAAGAGCATTGCTTATACCAACAATTCTGGTTAGATAATGAAAGTATGTGGTTTAGGCTCTTTCTGAATGTGGCGCTTCTGTCATTTTGTGCAGTTCCATGCGTATTATCTTTTCTTATCAGCACAAAAAGATTGAACAAGTCTTGGTAAACACAGTGAGTCAACTTTAACCAGCCAACTTTTGATGAAGTGAGTCAACTTTAACGAGTGAGAAGTGAGTTAGTAGGGAAGTTTGGATGAAGCAATAGACAGAAAACGCGTTGAAAGGAAAGTTTGCTTGGGTCGTCGGTGTTTGATAATTTCTATAGCAATTTTGACTTGACACGAAGAAGCCCTCTGCATCGTAACTGGTCAAAGGTTTATACGTTGACAAATTAACTTTTTTTCCGTTCGGCTTGTTCTTTCGAAATTTCTTCGATTGTGGATTCCTTACCGGCTGCTTCGGTTCCTTACTCGATTCACATGTTTATTTCATGCATAAAATGCCCCCTGCAGCCCTACTCTTTGGAAGTTAACTTACGGATTAAAGTGGCATTATCCAGATGTTATTAATATGGAATTTTTAATTCATAAGTAGTTGTTTAATTTTTCTTTTTTAGTATTTTCTAAGTCATCAATGAATTTCAAATCTATTTTTAATTTTTTTAAAATTTTTACATTAATTTGGGCCAAATGGTAAAAGAAAAAAAAAATTATCCTTACCACTTCTATTAATTCCAACCAATTTTTTTTAATTTTATCAATCAATATTATGAATTTATTCAATCCAGTTTCCGTTTGCATTTCGTCAAATTAACACTGATGTGTCAATTAAATCTCATTTATGGGTTCATAAAATGTAAAGTTTACGTGAAATAAAAAAATTATTTAATTATTTAATTTTCGTGAAATAAAAAATTATTTAATTTTATGTACTTAAAAATCTTAAAGATAAAAAATTAAGAATTAAAAATTTATTATTTTAAAATCCCATTAATCTAATGTTTGTAATTAAAATTTTAATTTCTGTTAATATTTTTGAAAAAAAAAAATTATTCAAGTTCTAATTTTTTCTACCATGAGAGTTTCAAGGTTTATATTTTTAGTTGGATTCAATTTTATTTTTGTAAGTAGACAAAAGCTTACACTAGTACGGGTTGTTTTATTACTTTATTATCATACATTATATTAAATTTTTTTTATACATATAAGATAAATGTTTATATAAAAAATAGAGTAACCACATTATATATAGGTAGATATATAATTTTTGCAAATAAACATAAACATAATAATAAAGATATATAGTTATACAAATATAAAATTATTGTAAATAGATGAAAAAAAAATTAAATAGTCAAATCAAATATGAATATAGATAATTATTTTAAATAAGCACTAATTTTTAAATTTAAAAAAATATCTTAAATGATCTAATAAAAAAGTTTTAAAATTGAATATAGGTATAAATAATTATCATAAATGAATATTAATTTAAAAATATGATCATTATATATAATTTTTTAATATTTAAATAATAAATTTAAATTATAAGAATATCAATTATTTTATCTTTTTAATTTATTAAATGTATTTTTTTAATTTTGTAGATATTATTTTATTAGCTCCCTTTATTATTTTAAATCTATTTATTAAATTTAATATTTAGATTTCTCTTTAACCTTCTATGTACGTACGATGCAAATAAAATAAAATAAAGAAAGAAAGAGTAAAATAATAATAATAATAATAATAAATAAATAAATGAATAAAATTGACATTTTATTTATAAGCATAAAAACCACATAAATAAATTGAAAAAAATTTATTAACATATATACTAAACATCATGAAACTAATTGTATTACGATAAAAATAAATTATCAAAATAATAAAATTTAACTGATATCAGTCCTTTTTCTGCTCTTTATCTTTACTCTATATCTGTTTCTTTCTATATACATTTCTCTCTTTATAGATCATTTCATAAAATTAAAAAATTATAAAAAAAAACCAAATAATTAAACTAACATTACTGTAGTTGGAGAAAAAGATGCAGTATTTATATAGATTGAAGTTGTACTTGTCATTCTTTTACTAGTCAAAACTTAAAAAATAACATTAACATATACATGAAAAGAAACAAAACCTGTAAAATTGAAACAAAATAATTGAAAGAAATGATAAAAAATAAAAAGAAAACCATTGTAAAAAATAATTATTGAAAAAGGTATATATATAAGTATATTGATAAGAAAAAAAAATTTAAAAGTTTTTAAGATTCTAAATTTAAAAATTCAAAAGTTTTTAAAGTTCTAAATTCAAAACTTCAAAGTTTTAAAGTTTTAAAATCAATAATTCAAAAATTTTAAAGTTTTAATTATTCAAAATTTTAAATTTTAGATATAGATATATATAGATATAAAAATAAAAATGTAGAAAAATTATTAAAAATTTAAAAAATTCATAAAAAAAAGATAAAAAGCAATGATCAAATATGGGAGTTCCCCGTCAGCTTTAAAAATTTTTTTTTCTTCAGGATTATATATATATATAATTATATATAGATTCAGAAATAACTGAAAGTGATAATCAGATAGATGAATTTGGAACAACCTCTAGTTCAGAGAAATCGATAAATATGTTAGCTAAATATCAAAGTACATTATTGGAAGTAATAAATAATATAAAGGACAATGACACTAAAGCTAAACTCTTTAAGAAATTGATAAATAGTTTTGAGGAAAATAAAGAAATAAAAGAAAAGATTCCTAAAATAAATAAACAAACTTATGATTTAACTACTATCTTAAATAAAAATAAGAAAACAAAGGAAGAAATTTCTATAAGGGAATTACAAAGGGAAATAAAAACAATAAAAAATAAAGTAAAAGAATTAAAAGGTCAACTTCAGGAAAATAAAAGGAGAATAAAAATATTAGAAGAACAAGTAAATTTTGATTCCTCCTCTTCAAATGAAGATAAGGAAGAAGAAGATATATATATACTAGGTAAAGGTCCACACATTTCGTGGGTTGCTCTATTATTATCTTTTTAAAAAAATTATTTTATTAATGTATATAGATTATAATTTATAAATTGTATATTGTAGTCAATGATCACTTCATTCAACAATTTGAGAAATTCAGCGAATTTCATAAGATCATGTTTATACATTAATAAAATTAAATAGCTTAACATCACCACAATTAAATGAAATAACACAAATTAATAAAGGCAAATTGATGTTCAAATAACGGTATATATTGAGATTTTAAAAAAAGAAGAATCGCAGCTTTAAAATTAGATGGAATAATTTGAAGCGTATTATTCCAATCATACATAATTTCAATTGAATATCATTACCGAGTAAGAACGATGACGGAAGCAAAAAGCTTCCAAGTAAAAAGCTTTTTTTGGAAATGCATGATTTCAAGAAATACTGAGTCTAATGAAAAGTGTGTAATTGGTGCTTACCTGTAGAACGATAATTAGATTGTATATATAAATGAAAACATGTGAAATATACTAACCGATATTCGATAGAAGAGAAAGAAAAAAAAATTCAACATTTAAAAAACTAACAAAAGAAAGAAAGCAAAGCAATAATGTTATGACCCAAAATCATGGGTCGGACTGGTACTAGGACCTAGGTAAGCTTAAAGCCTCCAAAGCCCGTAGTAAGTCTAAACTATTAAAATCCATTTCTATTATCATTTGACTAAGAAAATAGTAAGCCCACATTATGACATTATTCATAAATAAATCAGAGTTAACATTTCTGACCCAGCTTTAGTATTAAATACTGTTCACAGCTCGGGCCCATATCCATTTAATAAAAATATATTCTCATGCAAATATTTATTTGTCATAGTATGATCAAACTATTCCTATCATATAGTATCCAAATATTCAAAAAGAGCAATGCACAATTTATTTATAATCACATGATAATTTCTTTTATATAACCAAATATTAATTAAACATCCTAACTGTGTAGTTAAATAAAATGTGCAGAAAATCACAAATATTAATAGATAATTCATACTAACATGTTCGAATCTCTGCGGAGAAGGAAGCAGAGTCTTATAAACCAACGATACTTTTATTTTCTGAAAAATATTTATGGAAGGGGGGGTGAGTTTCACTAAACTCAGTAAATAATAATAAATAATGCAAACCTACACATTCAGACAGTATGCTTTCACAATATATAAAATGGGTATACTTCACAATCACGTATCATATATCAGCATCTTCAAACAAATCACGT
>CANUEP010239680.1:0-11316 GCA_947857235.1 Jatropha podagrica
GCTCCAAAAATAGTAAAGAAAATATTAACTATGCACCGTAATTTTTCCGGACTAAAATAATACCAAGTCCCAGACCGATGGTACTATTCACAGACCGGTAAATCACTATTACCGACACTAAAAGAAAATCAGTCTGTTACAGATGGTGGTTTTGGTAGTGATTGGCTGGGCAAGAGGTGCTTGAGGTGACTTCTCTTGGGAAGAGTCCCGACCCTTGCGTGGAAAGATATGATTTTCTGATGAAAAGGCAGCAATTATATCTCCTGAAAATCTCGACTCGCGCTCGCGCTTGTAAAGGTCGCGCTCGCGACTTCTTCTCCAAATGCTTCTGCCTCTCAAAAGTGATTCTCGCGCCCGCGCAGATGGAAGGCGCGCTCGCGACTTACTTTTTCTGGGTGTGGGTTGCGCACGCGTCCTCTGGTAGCGCTCGCGACTTTGGGGCGTTTTCCTTTGTTGCGACTTGCTTCGTGGCGCGAAGGGCTGGATTTAAGGATTCTTTCCATTTTTCAACTTGTTTTGGTCCTATATTTGTATAGAACAAATCTTTGCTCCACCTGTGTTCTTGAAAATTACTTTGAAACAAAACAACACGAACAAACGTAAAATGTACAAAAACAATCATGCATTCATGCATTTTATATCAGAATAACATAACAAGATTTGCCCGCTTTGCGAGGCTATCAAAGCACATTCAGGTGTTTGTGGTGCACATCAATTCGGTTCAAAGTTGCACTTTCAGATTAAAAGGATGGGGTACTATTGACCAACGATGGTACTAGATTGCATAAATTATGCCAAAAGATGTCAAGAGTGTCAATTGCATGCAAACTTAATTCACTAACCGCTTGAACCGCTTCACCCAACAGTGGCATCATGGCCTTTCGAGGCTTGGGGATTGGATGTTTTAGGACCGCTTCCAAAAAGTTCAAGTGGTCACCTGTACATTCTTATTGCTATTGATTACTTCTCAAAATGGGCTGAAGCTGCTCCGTATAAAGAAATCAAGAAGGAGACTGTGGTGAGTTTCATTAGAACAAACATTATTTGTCATTTTGGTGTGCCTCGATACATCATTACTGATAATGGAAGGGTTTTCTACAATAAAGCCATGGACAAGTTATGTGAGCAATTCAAATTTAAGCAGTATAATTCGTCCATGTACAATGCACCAGCAAACGGGCTTGCAGAGGCATTTAATAAGACTCTGGGCAAACTTCTTAAGAAAATTGTCAATCAATCAAAAAAGGATTGGCATAAAACGTTGGGGGAAGCATTATGGACTTATCGAACTACATATAGAACATCAACCCAAGCAACTCCATATTCGCTTGTTTATGGTGTAGAAGTTCTTCCTCTTGAACAACAAATTCCATCCTTGAGAATTGCCATTCAAGAATGTCTCTCCAATGAAGACAATGTTTGGCTTCTCCTACAAGAGTTAGAAGCACTAGATGAAAAATGACTTTAAGCACAACAACATTTGGAGTGTTATCAAGCCTGAATGTGCAAAGCTTTTAATAAGAAGGTGAGAATTCGCTCCTTTCAAGTTGGTGACCTGGTTCTAGCAGTGAGAAGACCAATAATCATGTCACGACGTATGGGCAATAAGTTCCTTTCAAACTGGGACGGACCATATGTAGTTCAAGAGGTCTATTCAAATGGAGCATACAAGATAGTTGATCAGGATGGAGTGCGGATCGAGCCAATCAATGGCAAGTTTTTGAAGAGATGCTACACCTAGAAGCTCGATAGCGCTCCTGGCCCACATGAGCTAAAACTGTGGACAACTAATAATAAAAGAAAATCTTATAATTGAACTACGATATAACTTGATCCTTCCAAAAAAAAGGTCCATAGGCAACTTGGTATTATACTAAGTTCAGTCATATGCACATAAAATAAAGGAAAAAAAATCTCTCTTGTAATTGAACTACGTTATGACTTGATCCTTCCAAAGAGAAGGTACATAGGCAGCTTAGTATTTTGCTAAGTACAGTCGCAAAAAGAAAAAAAAATCAAAATTGAGCAAAAAAGAATAAGTGTGATGAGTAATTAATGAAATCAAATTTTATTAATAATGAAGGAATTTGATTACATTCATACAAAAAAAAAAAAACTAAGCAAAGTCTTAAAAAAAGCCTCTATGGATTCCATTCAAGTTGCTCCAACTCAATGCACTTATCAAAAAGAAGCTTTTGTAACTTTGAGAGAGATTACTTATCTTCTTCACTGCGGACTGGTATAGCTTCAACTTTGGATATTTCCTCACGAGCTTGAGAAACCATGCTTTGTTTCTCCAAGACATCACTCTTCATACCTTCTAAGGAGGACTCAAGTACTTTCTTCCTTGAAGTTAGCCTAGCTAGTTCTTCCTTCATTTTGGCAAGTTCATCCTCAACAAATGAAGCATTGGCAATGGCCTCTTTCTCAAGATTTAAAGAATCATCCAGTTTCCTTTTTAACTTCGCTAATTCCTTCAGCTGAAATTCTGATGAAACACTTGAAGAAAAAGATGATTTCAGCTGCAAGAAATCATTTACAAGCTTGAGGTAGCCCACGAACTACTCTCTTAAGATGGTGGTATCAAATCCTTCTCCTTTTTCAATACCATCAAATATTTTATGGGCTTGTTCAGCAAGAGAAGGAACATGTGCTATAGAAGTTTGACCAATTTTGGCTCCTAATACCTTCCATGCCATTACTAAAACTTTACGGCGACAATCATTCATAAAATCATTACCACAAAATGCAGACATTTCAGAAGTAGCAAGATGAGTATCTTGTGGTTTTCCACTATAGTGACCAGTGCTAGATTCTCTCAATGGAGGATTTCCATGAAGATCATTCGCAATAATTAAGGGAAGATTGAAAGAGGCTGGCCCAAGTATAAAACTCATGCTATCTATAGACGGTGCACAAGGTTTATCATCACAAATCACATCATTGAAACCCATCTACAATAAGAAATTTGAAAAAAAAAGGATTCAAGAGATTGGAGTAAAAAAAAAGTTCTAAAAAAAAGAGAATAGAAAAAAAGCTTACCAGGTCATCGGCATCATAAAGCTATTGCTGACGAAGCCTGCTTGTTTCTCTTTATTTTTTTCCAACAATGGTCGGAATCATGCTGCTCTTCATTTGAAGGAGATGAATTAAGTATCTTCCTTTTAGAGCGCATTTGTTTGGAGTGGGAAGCCAATGTTTCTTCAGCTATTTTTAGAGTTGTTGCAGCTTGGGTGGAGATTCCATTATTTGAGGGATTTGACTCATCATTAACTTCTATAAGAGAATTTTTCTGTGTAGAAGTACCAGCAGCTATTTGAGGTTTCAACTTTAACATAATTGGTGCCTCTCTCTTATCTTTCTCAATAGTAGATTCTTGGGGAGGATTTAAAGGGATGCATCTACTCTTCTCAACATTTGAATTCTTTAGATGGGAAGGCTTTGAAGATTTCACTAGTTTTGGCATAGCTTTTAACTTTGGCATCTCATCTTGAGGTAAAGCTTTAGACCATTCCATTTTCCACCAATCTTTATATGCTTCAGTACAAGAGAAACAACTATCAAGCCTCACTGAAGGAATGGTTAGTCTAGCACCACTAGCTAAATGAACGCAAGATTCCCAAAGTTGTATGACTGTTTCCAAACACACTTTTACAAAGGATATATCCATGTTACCAAGAAGATCTTGGCAATAACCCAATTGTCTACTAAATCTGTGGGGGCTATACGACTCAATGAAGTATTGATTCTTATAGCGCAAAGTCAAGAAGCTTGAACGAAGATTGATGAAGTGTTCCACTTTTTGTGAAGATAACTTGCAGTTATCTTGTAACGGATTAATTTTTTGGTACTGTCAATAGTGATTTACCGGTTTGTGAATAGTACCACCGATTCGAGACTTGATATTATTTTGGTCAGAAAAAATTACTACATGTGTCTATTGTCTTATTAAATATTTTTGGAGTATGTTTGCATGATTAAGGTGGGTAGAGAATATTTCATGAATATTTTCGGAGAGTTGCGGCAACTTATGAATATTATTTTCTGGCGAATTGTAGCAACTTATGAAAATTAATTTTTAGTGTGGAATATTGAGGAAATAGATGAGGAAATATTTTTGTGGAGTTAATTTAATTAATTAGTGGAGTTAAGTAATATTTAGAAGTAAATTATTTGAGAAATATTTAGAGCCATTGGATGAGATTACCTAAAGACTCAATCTTAGCCATTGATTCAGCATAAAATGGAGAAGCAAAGTTTGATTTTGCTACTTAATGGTTATCACCATTTTATCTACACCTTCTCCTCTCTTCTCCATCACCCACGCCATTTCTACCTTCTTCTTCCTCCTCCATTTCTTTCAATTTTACTCCACAAATCAACACAAAACTACCTAATTAAATCAAAGAAAAAAAATTAATCTCTAAGAACTAAGTTATTAAAGTTGAAATTGGGGATTAAAAGCTTGGAGAATTCAAGTTGCCATTGAAAGAGGTAAGTTGTAAAATTTGAATTTTATGATTTAATGGGTAGAATTCAAGGATTAGTGATGCAATAGATGCATTAAATCATGCTCCATTCCTTTTCTTTATTAGTTTTGATGTTAATGTGAATATCTTCCTACTTTGAAGACATTAGTGAACCTTCCTCAAAGAGCAAGGAGAAGGCTAGAGAGTAGAGGTTCTAAGCTTGTTAAAGCTTCTTTTTAAGGTTAGTGCATTAATATCTTCAATTCCCTTTCAATTTCTCAAAGTTGTGATTTTTAGGTTTTGAATGAAAATTTGAGAAATATGTGAAATTGTGTTGGAAATTGAGAATGTAAATGTTTAAGCTTGATTTTCTATGATATTTAAGCATGATGGGATGCCTAAATGGGAGAAGAAACATTTCTTTCCCTTTTATTTAGTGTTGGTCAAACCTCTCTAAGAGAGGAGCCTTGTTGTTTTGGTTCTTGCTTTTGATTTCTTGATGATTTATGGATTTTTGGAAGGTTTTCCTTAAGAATTATGTAATTGATTTGCAAAGAAATATTTTCCATTAGTTTTGAAAGAAGTGGCCGAAACATGTTATGGTGAAGGGCATGTTAATTTCTTTGATTTACAAGCTTGATTTTGTTTTAAATAAGCTTATTATTAAGTAATTTGGTGGTGGTTTTAAGCTTTAATTTGAATTTCAATGTGTAAGTAAATTTCATGACTTAAAGGAGGTTTTGGAATGGAAAAATGGAATTTTATGGTTGAGTAATCAAATAAAAGAATTTAATATTTTTGAGAAGTGATTTTAAGTTAATAATTAATATTTTTAATGGTGATATTATAAAGGTGTGGTTTTTTTGTTTAAATATTAATTAATTTAGTTGGATTTTATAAGTTATAAGTAGAAGTATTTTGATTAATTATGAAAAGATTTTGAATAAGAAATGGTTGATGAGAAATGAGAATTATTTGTGAAAGAATGGAATTATTTTGGCTCTACTATACTTGATTGATATGTGGTATGATGGATGTTTTGTGATATGTGAGCATGCTTGGGTTATCAGCCCATTATATTTGGTAGAGCTATGATCATATGCTAGGGCTATCAGCCCTTATAAATAAGCAGACATGCTTATTATTGTGGTACTGCTTTCACATTTGCACAGGCCATGCGTGGTGCTTCAATAGACCACGAGTGTGATATTGGTGGGTGGTGCTTTCATAGGCCACGATTGTGTGATTGGTGGGTGGCGCTTCCACAGGCAACGATCGAATCTGCTTACATTCTTTCGGTGTTAGTACGAGCCTTAATAAAATAAAAATGGAATTTTATCTCATTATGAGAAATTGGAAACATAATGATATTTATGATATTTTCTAAATTATACCGGGTTTAGTAAAAGTTTATGAGATGTGGATTTCTTTATCTTTTTCCAAAATATTTGAATCTAATTAGCACATTTGAGTATTTTGTTTTCAAAAGTGTTGTGAATTATTGCTTGGCTATTTTAAATTATAAAAATTTAGCACCACTGAGTCTTTCACTAAGCGCATCAATTTTTATCACACGCAGGCTGTGACGGTGGAGGCTTCTTGAAGTCCAGGGGTGAAGCATCAGAGAGTAGCCCTAATTTTTGGTAGGATATGTACATGAACGTGGATTATGGCATGTATAAAATTAATATAACTCATTTGAAAGTTGTAAATATTGAGATTATAATTAATGAAATCGGTGGCCGATTAAATATTAATTCTCGATTTTATGTGTGGTGAATGATTAATGATGTATATATTCTTGAAATAAATGGATTATAATATTGATGAGAGAACCTAAGTAAAATAGATGCATATTTAGAAGTGTTTGTGCCATTTTGTATTAGATTGGAGTTTTGGGGTATGGAGGAATTATATTGAAAGTGTGCATATTTTCTTTCTGTGGCAAGTGAATTTTTAAAGGGAACTCTTGCAAAAATTTTTAATTTACGTTCATAATTTTATTTTTCTGTAAGATCATCCCCAAAATCTTTTTCGAATATTTTAAATTACTTGCTTCACACTGAAATTTGATCACTTCTAATATGCATTATGGAGTTAATGAGTAGAATATGACAGTGTTCCGGCACTGAATGTGGCATCCGTTGTCTGGTTCTCCAGGATTGGGTGGTGGGTGTTACATATCTTCTAAAAGGAGGTCTCTCTTCATCACACGAGGTGGACTCGAATAAGCTTTCCTTTCCATGAAATGTTTGGTGACTTCAGTTTCATTATAGTATTTGGCCAGTCGTTGTCCACTATAGGAAGTCATTTTAGCATCTCCATCAATATCATGTGTAAAATGCATGTCAAAATGGTTAACTAAACAAGCATAGACATAATGGAAAGGTAATGGAACTTCACACCTCTTCAAAGTTATTGCAGTAGAGATTGCTCGAAGGCCTCTATAAATACTTGCCAAAATAGGAATAGCCAAGAGAAAGGTCTCACCAAAGGCAATCTTACTTGTAACTTTGAAAGTGCTTGGGCGAATAAGATTCACTGGATGATGTTGAAGAGCAAACTTGCATAACCAGCAAGAAATTAAAGCAGCCAAATAAACTTCTTCTCGTAGATTATCTTTTATGTTTAGAATTTCAAAAGGCTTTTGTTAGTTTGCATTTCATGGTAACTTGTTGCCAATAACACCTGAAGGATTAAAATTCTTCTTGAGAGGGGCAGTTCTCTTAGTATGGTCCTTTTGAGGAGGCTTAAGATATCTAATAGAACCGTGAAACCAAAATTTCACCTAGTTGCGAACATTCAACTCAAAGGTGCTTTCAACCCGCTTGACATTTTTGTAGTAAGCATAGAATAAGTATTTGCAGCTTCGTGGCAAGAAAGCAGCTCCATCTCCATTAACTCCAGTAAGATCTGTAGCTGAAGGGATCATCTCATCATAAAATGAGCCATGGATTGGAAGTCCACTAAGGAACTTCAAATCCAAAAGAGAAATCGCCTCTTCTCCAGTTAGGAGGAAAAGAGTATTTGTTGAAACACTCCAATGTTCACAAAAAATGATGAATGACGTTGGGGCAGCAATCATAAGTGAAGAGTGATGCGAACAAGGTATGATACACATTTGCTTTCAAAAGCAGTTGCTTATTACTTGCCAACGCATCTTCAAGCCACTCCTAATAGCATTTGACAAATTAAAATTCACCAGCAAATTTGAAGGATGCCAAGAAATTTCACTATTGTGGATACGACTCCTCAAAAGTAGAAGATTATTGGATGGAGCTTGAGGCGAATGAAGTGAAGATTGTAGCAAAAGACATTGGACACGCTTAACTACTTCTTGTGAAAGTTGGAATTCACATGTCTGTTCAATAGTCCAATCCATAAGATGAGGAGAGTCAACTTTGCTTGATGCATTGGCTCCTAAAAATTCATTAACAGATCTTTGAAAAGTGAAGATTATTCCAAGGTTTGAATCACCTTCGTTGTCACTCAAAAATTTCATACATGGAATTTTACGCAAAGCCGAAAGATCAATTATGCGAACCATTTTGATGAAGTCTAAAAAATAGCTGATTGCCTGAAAAAAAAAATCAAAAAGGACTTGTTAAAAAAAATCAATCAAGATCAATTTTGACTTGTCCATGGCAAATATAGTTCATATGAATTTAGAGAAAAAAAAAACTTAAATTCATATGGTGAACTGTGTTTAGGCCAAAATTAAATTCGCAAGTTGTTGGTCATCCATTAAATCGGACATACAAATTGAAAGCATGCATGTGAGATTATTGTCATAATCATCAATCAAGAAATTTAAAAAAGAATATATATATATATATATATATATATATATATATATATATATAAATGAATAAAAAATAGAAGGAAATAAAAAAAAGAGAGAAAAATGGAGAAATAAAAGAAAATAAAATAATAAAAAAAAGAAAGTTTCTTTTCTTCTCCGTTCGGCGCAACAGGGGAAACGGGCCGCCAGCCACCTCCATCATCGCGTTCTCCAGCCACCGGCCATGAAAATCGACAAGTAAGGACTCTAAGTTCATCTCCTCGACAAGAGAAACACATCTGCAGTTTCAATTCGCAGGATAGAAGCCGAAATTGGAGGAAATCATTACTGGAAGTCGCGTCGGCGTGCAATGGAGTTTTTCCGACGATTTGCTTCGTTCCGACGGCTTCAGGCGTGGAGGTCGACTGCGGACAATTCCTCTCAGCCTCCTGGTCATCTTCCCTCTGTCAATTGCAGGTGAAAGGCTCGACAAATGAGCCTCCCATCGATGGCAGTGGCGAGGCAATCTTCAGAAGCCAATTTCGGCCAAACGGACCATATGTTGATAATCAGACATTGCATTTGAGCTCCCCATAAAATTCCGAGCATTTTGATGTAAGCTTTGCAGATTTTTGAGCAAGAACAATTTTTTGGTCACCATGTCAGGCAGCGGCGGCGGCGCTTCGGTGATCGGCTGGAGGAAGTCTGGCAAGGCTTTCAAAGTAGAATTTTGCCTTTCTAGTCTTGAGTCCAAATTCAAAGTCCAATTTTTGATTGACAAAAAAAAAAAAGAATTGACATGCACATGTGACAAATACTACATAGATTGATGTTAACCAATGCCCTAAATGTAGTCCTATCAATTTATCGAGTTTTATAAAATAAAAAAAGAAAAAGAAAGCATGGGCACATGAAAATCACATATTCCAAATTAAGGCAAAGCAAATAATTGATATGTTGACATGTTGATGCAGTTATCAATTCAAAAGTTAAAGAAAGAAACAAATTAAAGTAGCTAAAGTACGAAGATAGTAAAAAGAAAAAATTTCATAAATTGAATTAACTACAATTGAGTTGGACAAAAAAAAAAGAGCGTACTAACAATTGAGTATGCCCTAGACGATTAAAGTTGCTGTCTACTTTCTTGAAGTTTTGATGTGACAAAAAAATATCAAGCAGGAGAATCCCTTTTATATAGAATTGTCAACTCCGAGTTCAATAAGGATTTAAATTTTTCAACTCGGAGTTCAAAAGATTTAAATTTTCCAACTCCGAATTCAACAAGAATTTAGATTTTCAACTCGGAGTTCAACAAGGATTTAGTTTCTCAATTCTAAATTATGAGAAATTTAATTTCTTGAAGAAAAAATAAATAATAGAAAATTCTAATTAAAAAAATTAGAATTTTGCTATTCGGGTTAAAAAAAAAAAGAGGCTTGTTAAATTGGATTTGCAAAAAAAAAAAGTGTTAAACTTGAAAATTCAGGTTAAAAAAAAAGAAAAGAAAAGAACAAAAAAAAAATCATGCCAAAAAAAAAAAAGAAAAAAAGGAAAGGGAGAATGAATTGAAAACAAAAAAAATTCTTTTTTCCAATTTTCGAGACCCTTTCAAGAAAACTCATGAACAAATCTCAAGGGGGCATCTGTAGACACCTAAATTTTATTTAAGTTAATTTAATTATTAACTTAATTATTTAATTAGCTAATTAAATTATTGGTTAGTTAAATTAAATAATTTATTTTAATAACTGATCAAAATATTTAAGTGGTTATTAAAATAAAGTTATTGGATAAATATCATTTACTGCATAAATAAATAATGTAGTAAAGTCCAATAAAAATAAGCTAAGTTGATCAATTAAATTAAATCTTTGTTAATAAATTAGGTGTCTACGTGAGTTAGGTGACACAGTAGCAGCCAATAAGAGCTTGCCAAATGGACCGATCAATAACATGGGGACTTCCTCAAATCTCAATAAATAGGATGCCTCTCTTCACATATGACACACACGGACTCGTAGAGAAAAAAACAGAAAGAAGCCTCAAAACTCTGTCGAACTCAAAACTCAAAAGTCCTTTCTCAAGTCCAAAGAATCAAAGCTCAACGTGAATTCAAGATCAAGTCTCCACGACCCTTGAATCGTCAAACACACGTTCTGCATCAATTCAACATCAGGTCTTTCGGCCGTTGAATCGTGTTCAAGATTAAGTCTTTCGACCCTTGAATCGTGCTCCCGACAAAGAGAAGAATTAGAGGATAATCTTCATTGCAATAGAAGATTTCACTAGAGATTGTATCCACTACATCACAAATACAATTTGTATTTTGTAATTTTTGCTTCTTAATTTCAGGAACAAATTTTACATCTACAATACTGTATTTATGAATTTCCTAAATTAAGAATGAGATTTTATTTCATTATAAAGAAATTAGAAATATATTGGTATTTGTGATCTTTTCTTATTTATATTGAGTTATGTATGAATTTTAAAGAAGCGAATTTCTTTATGATTTTTGAAATATTTGGATTTAATTAGCACATTGTCAGTGCTTAGCATATATTATGATTTGAGTATTTTCATAGATATTTGAGATTTATTACTTGGCATTTTCTTGCTACTTTTATTGATAATTATTTAGCACCATTGAGTCTTCCACTCAGTGCGTTGATTTTTATCACGCGCAGGTTTTGTGCAGTAGGGGCTACTCAAAGACCGAAGGAACAACATCAGAGTAGAAGTATAGCTTTTGAGTAGGACGTGTATATTAATGTGAATTATGACATGTATAGACTTATTGTAAACAATATTGAGGTTGTGAATATTGAAATAACATTTAGAAAAATCGGTTGTCGATTAAGTATTATTATTTGATTATATTCGTGGTGTATGAATGGATATATAAATTTCTTGGAATGAATGGTGTATTAGCATGATAGGACTTAAGTAAATTAATGCAACCTTTTAGAAGTTCTTGTGACATGTCATGTTGAACTGGAGTTTTAGCGTTTGGAGAAATTATATTGGAAGTGTGTATATTTTCTTTGTGTGACAAGTTAATTTTTA